>SNQJ01S0046236.1:0-48855 GCA_010110895.2 Picea sitchensis | reverse complement strand
GAATAGATAAGAAAATTAAAAGTTACATCAAAAATAAAACCCATATATATTTTATAATTATGATAAATGAAAAATAATATATATATGTGTGTGTATGTGTGACTATTAAAAAGAATGTTATGCTCGTTAATGCAATCATTTCTTACATATATGACGTACCTAAGATACATAAGAAGACATTTGAGTTAGCATCAATATCATGTCACTATACACCAATATTCCAATGGACAATGTTTTTGTTGTCATTCATGTTTTTCTTGTGATTAAAACATTATACACACATAAACTTGGTCAAGATATGTGTTATATTGACATTCTCTTATAAAGGAAAAATTTATGAATCGATTCACGGTGTTGCTTCTTCAAAATTCATTGTAGGGAAATTACGTAAATTTAAAAATTTGATTTCACCTTGAGGTTCCTTAAATCTATTTCCTATGATCTTTCAACCTTAAGGATAAATCTAAACTATAAAATACAATAGTGTATACTTCACTTGTTTTCAACCCAATTCACTATGCATCCCAATAAAATATATACTAAACAAGTGCACTTCAACAATATAATGTTTTAGCCCATAGGGAACACTTTCGAGGAATATAAAATATCTAAAAATACTTACTACAACATATTTATTAAGCCCCTAAATATGTCTCTTTATTCTCTATATGTTTATTAATCACTTACAAATTCTACTCAATGTTATGACAAGTTATCATGCATAACTAGCACTAGAAACTACTCGATTATCAAGATAAAATAAGCTAAAAATCAAATTTGCAAGTATGGAAAGTTTGGAGAGCATGAACACTTCATATATATAAATAAGATGAAGTACACACACATAAAAATAGCTTAATAAAATTTGGTACAAGTTATGCTCTCCAAACTCTAGAGAAGAAAACAATAAGAAAACCCTAGCTACATATTCGTCCTAACTAGGAATTCCTCTCAACCAATGTTGGTCACTCCACCAATGATACACAACAAATCAACATACACATAGACAAGTCCTACTTGGAACCTTCACTTGTATCCCATGAGTGTACAAGAGAAAACGATATTGGCTCTCATTATCTTCTCCACATTAATCACTCCAAGTAGCATTAGGGTTTCCAAATGCCACAATACCCTAGTCTTCTTCTTTCACAAGAACAAAAAGAACGAGTTCTTCCCTTTAATCCTCTAAGGTTGATCCCAAACCCTAGAATAATTTTCTTATTAAGGAAAACCATAGCCCCAGTCTGATCCAGATGGATGTCGGTGGCCTCCCACCTATTCCAACTGGGTCATTTTGGCAGTTTTCTAGTTTTTTCCTAGTTTTCGAGTCCCTGACTTCCGAGGTCGTTTTAAGGCCCTAAACAACGTTTTTAGGGATCGCCAAAACCATCCAACATATGTAGGGCTCTCCATAGGAAACATGTGTAGTCCTCGGATAGATATTTCCAACGGGCTATTGTGCGCCTAAAACGAAGATCGTATGCAAAAGTTACGACCCCTGGAAGTTGATGTACTAACTTACCCAAACGGGGTCCACATGACTTTTGGCGCTTCATCTCATAAGGTTAGGTTTTTGGATGTCTAGAGTTTTTGACATTCCTGTTTATTGTAAAAAATGCCTTGAGAGCCTCATTGTGATCATCTTGTGGAATGAGCGCAACTATCACATCTCTTCTTAGAGATAACCCGCCACCATTCTAGCAAGCTTGTTTTCCACTACATTTTACAGTTTCAACTTATTTTCTTATTGAATAGAAACCGGTTTTACTGTATATCTATTATTCTGTGTTAAGCATATTTTGATAATAATCTGTATTCATTTCATTCTTCTCATAAAATCTAGATCAGTGGTATCAAAGCGGTCTGCTCCTTTTCGTTCTTAATGCATGTCTCCAATGAAGTCAGGGTACAAAGAATTAGGTCTCGGGATTGTTTCTCTTGAGGATAAAATCCCTTGCACGCCCAAACGACCTCTCATAGCGGGAGAAAAGAAAGATGACAGGACATGAGATCCCTTCAAAATGTTTCTCGAGGAAGCCCTCACGCAACAGAGGAATGAGATGATGGATAGTTTTGCGCAAATCCTTCAGCGGTTACCAACAGGCGACACATCTTCCTCAAACAGAGGTGTCGCCCCCTTCAAGGTAAAATAAACTTCCATATTCCTATATTTGAAGTTCAGATAGACACGGATGTTGTAGACAAATGGTTGAATATACTAGAAGGGTATTTCTCTATCCATAACTTCTCGAATAGAGAAAATATTACTTTTTCGCTCCTCAAAGTTGTTCCCCATGTCAAAGATTGGTGGGAAAAATTTTGTGAGCAAAAGGAAACAAAGGAACCCTCATTATTTACAGTTGTAGTCACATGGGAGTCTTTCAGGGATGACATTAAGGAACAATACTACCCTATTGGAAGTTATGACGACCTATATACAAAATGGACCACATTGTGGGAAGAAAGAGACCAAGTAGTGCATGAGTTCACAAATATCTTCCATACCTTGCGCACCAATATGGATATCAAAGATTCTGAGAAACGTCTAGTGCTCAAGTATCGTGTCAATATGCATAGATACATCCAGGCTGAAATGGAATTTCTGGACATCTCATCCTTGGGTGCAGCCTACCGATATGCTGTCAAAATTGAGTTGAAGCTCAAACAAAAGACGCGACAATTTGGGCCTGGAACCTCTCAAAACAAAATATAGGAAAGGGCGGTCCCAACCCGTAGAACAAAGGACAAAGCAAACACGTATCGCCTCAAGACAACCAATCTAGGCCACAAGCAAATAAGGACATCGGAAAGACAAATAAAGATATTGGGAAGTGGTGCGAATTCGATAAGATCCCTTAGCATAACAATGTTGATTGTCGCTCAAAGAAGTCGTTGGTGGCTAAGGTGAAAGCCTATGAATCAGATGCGGGTTCTGATTCTGATTCAGAACTATAAATGGGGAGACAGACCATTTATGCAGAACCCAGTGCTACCGTTGCTACCACCAAGATCCAACACAGTGAACTAAACGAGCCAGAGGAAGGAGAGTGCCTTTTTCATTCATAGATGTGGGTGAAGGGTACCTCGTTGCACTTCATATTTGATAGCGGTATCTAGAAGAACTTCATCTCAGCAGAGGTTGTCAAGCGACTCGCCTTGCCGATAACGCCGCACCCACAACCCTACACCATCGGATGGCTCCGCCAAGGAAGCGACATCTGCGTCAGCCAACAATGTCGCATGTCATATGGCATCAATCCCTTAAAAGACGAGGTATTGTGTGATGTTGCCCCTCTTGAAGTTTGTAATGTTCTTTTGGGCCAACCATATTTATGGAAATTCCATGTTGTATATGAGTCTAGTCCTCGTAGTGTTATTATTACTTTGAATAAGAAATTGTACAGGATACCAGAGGCAGTCCCACCTAGTGTTATTTCCTTGATCTCTGCCAAGAAATGCAGGAAGGTCATCTCTCAGACGGGGAAGTTTGTCTTCTTCGTGATTCTCTCTTAGAATGAGTGAAAGATTGCGGCCACATCCAGGGTATCCATGGCTGACCTATCCACACAGCAGAAGCAAGTGGATAAGGTCATGGAAGCATACTCGTATATATTCTCCTCACCTACCGTGGTACCTCTACACTGTCAGGTCAAGCACCCCATCGATTTGACCCTCGGTACACCACTTCCCAATGGTCCAGTCTACCACCGATCTCTGGTAGAGAATGAGGAGATCAAGCAACAAATCCAAGAACTTCTCCATAAGGGGCACATCCATCCCATCTCATCACCTTGTGGGATCCCAATCGTGCTGGTACAGAAGAAAAATGGAACTTGATGACTTTGCATTGATTACCGAGCCCTGAATAAAATCACAGTCAGAAATCGGTACCTAATTCCCCGAATCGACGAACTCCTTGATCAAATCATAGGGGCCAAATACTTCAGTAAGATTGATATGAATTCTGGCTACCACCAAGTCTCGATAGAACAGACAGATGTATGGAATACTACCTTCAAGTCAAAGGAAGGTCTTTTCGAATTGTTGGTCATTCCCTTTGGCTTGACAAATGATCTAGCCACTTTCATGAGGATGATGGGCGATATCCTGCAACCATTCACCATTACTTTTGTAGTGATGTATCTGGATGACATTCTCATTTACAACAAGACTTGGGCAGAACACTTGATCATATTCAGCGAGTTCTTCACACCCTGCGATAGCACAAGCTATATGCCAACTTGGAAAAATGATCCTTCGGCATGGACAGGGTCCATTACCTAGGCTACATCGTTGATAAACATGGTGTACATGTGGATCTAGCCAAGATCCAAGTCATCCGTGACTGGCCAACCCCAACCACACTCACTTTTCTTCGCAGCTTCTTGGGCCTTGCCAATTTCTACCACAGGTTTGTGTTGGGATTCTCCCATATTGCATGGGCCCTCAACCAAGTAACCAACGGTGGTGGTAAGGAAAAATTTGTGTGGGGTTGGTCCCAACAAAAAGTGTTCGATGATTTGAAGCAACGCTTGTGCTCAGCCCCAGTAATTTCACTACCGGACCTGCAACAACCCTTTGAGATCGAGACAGATGCTTTAGACTATGTTGTGGGTACCGTTCTCACTCAACATGGAAATCCCATGGCCTATCGTAGTGAGATACTATCAGATGTTTTTCGTAAGTACCCTACTTATGACAAAGAAATGTACTCCATTGTGCAAGCCTATCGCCAATGGAGACATTAGATTCTTGGGAAGGATACAGTCATCCACATTGATCATAAGTCACTGTAGTTCATACAAACAAGGAAAATTGCAGAATGACCACCATCGGAAGTGGTCTACATAATTGCATCAATTCCACCTCAACATCAAGTATAAAACATGAAGCACCAACTGCATCGTTGATTGCCTTAGCAGACCGCCAGTCATGACACTCACCACGGTGGTAGACTCTTGCGGCCATGAGACCTCTGGATGGCCCCAAATCTATGAGACAGACTCGGACTTTGCCACCACCTACCAAATGTTGGGCGCAAATGAATTTATTGCTAATTTCCAACTTCAGGATGGGTTGTTGTGTCGTCTGGGCCATATCTGTGTTCCATCAAGAGTGTGATTGAATTTGATATGGGAATCCCACTACAGTCGGGTGGCAGGACACTCTGACATCGAAAAGATAGTGGCAATGCTACAAAAACATTTCTATTGACCGAAACTTCGAAAGGAGGTCAACAAGTATATTAGGTCCCGCATTGCCTACATTATTGCCAAACCGACCACTAAGAAATAGGGTCTGTACACCCATCTGCCTACTCCTGATAGGCCATGGGAATCCATTTCTATGGACTACATGTTGGGCCTCCCATCCACCAAGCAGGCAAATGACTATGTTTTGTGGTTGTTGATCGCTTTTCTAAGATGGCGGTTATGGTCGCCTGCAAGAAGAGCATCACTGTAGAGGCCATTGCCAAGATCTTCTTTGAATGAGTCTGGGTACATTTTGGAATCCCACAAACCATTGTCTCACATCGGGACAATCAATTTCTCAGCACATTCTGGTCGAGCCTTTGGTCCCTGCTGGACAACAAGCTCAACAATTCCACAGCCTTCCACCCCTAGACATATGGATAAACCAAGGTTGTAAATCAAATGATCATGCATATCCTGCACATATATAATTCCAAGCACCCTCACACATGGGATAAGAGTCTTCCCTATGTCCAACATAGCTAAAACCGAGCCTTGCATAGTTCAACTGGCCACAACCTCTTTCAGGTGGGGTTGGGATTCCAACCATTGGGTCCCATAGATGTTGCACTACCCCTTGTAGTCACCTCGACCGACTCATCTCCTACTCCAACTAAAGCTAAAAAAGCCACCCAGTTCTTTGAGAGGATCCATCACATCCGTCAACAGGTTCAGGATATCCTACAAAATTCCAATGACAAGTACAAGCAACGCCATGATCAACACTGGGTGACACATAAGTTTTATGTGGGTGACAAAGTTTGGTTGCATTTGAAGAAAGAACGGCTTACCGGACCCCATCGAAAGCTTCTCCCACTCTGTTATGGTCCATACACCATCACCAAGGTTGTGGGTGATAATTCTTTTGAGCTCAACATTCTTCCTTTCCTTGGTCTGCATCCAGTGTTCAACGTGGATCTCCTTCAACCTTATTTCCCACCATTATTGGACACCTCAGAGATAGTAGAACAACTGACACCAATAGAGGTCAACACTGATTGCATAAAACAAGTACCCAGTGATCAGATTGTGGAAAAACATGTCAAGGGAACTCACCAACAAAGGATCCATCTTTATCGAGTTGTCAAAGCAGGGCAATCCTGCACCAAGGGAAGTAGCTCACTCGGGACCAAATTCAGCAGACATTTCCTCATCTAATGGGGGAACTCAATGCAATGGAGACCATTTCTTCCTAATGGGGGAGGATTGATCCAAATGGATTTCGGTGGCCTCCCACCTATTCCAACTGGCTTATTTTGGCAGTTTTCCAGTTCGGTAAATTTTTCCTAGTTTTTGGGTTCCTAATTTCTGGGGTTGTTTTGAGGCCCTAAACAACGTTTATAGGGATCGCCACAGCCAACATGTTAATGGATCGCCACAGGAAACATGTGTATTCCTTGGATATACCTTTCCAACGGGCTATCGTGTGACTAAAACAGAGATTGTATGCAAAAGTTACAACCCCGGGAAGTTGATGTACTAACTTACCCAAACGGAGCCCACATGACTTTTGGCGCTTCATCTCCTAGGATTAGGTTTTTGGATGTCTAGGGTTTTTGAAATTCCTGTTTATTGTAAAAAACGGCCTTGAGAGCCTCATTGTGATCATCTTCGGGAATGAGCGCAATCGTCACATATCTTCTCAGAGATAAGCCGCCACCATTCTAACAAGCTTGTTTTCTATTGCATTTTATAGTTTCAACTTATTTCATTATTGAATAGAAACCAGTTTTACTGTATATCTGTTATTCTGTGTTAAGCATATTTTGATAATAATTTGTATTCATTTTGTTCTACTCATAAAATCTGGATCACAGTCTTCTTCCTGAATCTCCTCGGAATCATAGTGCTCAAGATAAAGAGAGAAAAGTACTACAAAAGAGAGTACAAATGAAAGAGACAAGTTCACTCTAGCTCTCACATTCTAATACAATGATGAGACCCTAATGATCAAAATATTCTCTTCTACCTCTACTTATATGAAAGGTAAGGGAGGAAAAAAATAATAAAGTGGACCAAGTCCACAATAAGCAACCTCACTAGACAATATATAGGCACATATGTGAAGCACTCCAACTCTAAGTGAAACATGTCAAGCTCCAAGGTAGGAAAGTCCAACAAGCAATGGTCTAAAGTTGAGTTTTCTATGAGTTGTATCCAACACTTCTCCTCCAAAGGCCTCAAATTCTCTAATAGTCCCTCCTAACCCTTCTATACCTTCAGGTCCACCAAGACTTATGTGAATACTCCTCAACTCAAGAGTTATCACCTCATTTTTTCTCATAAGAGACTTTCAGGAGATCATTTAGAAGCATCCTCAGTTGGAAAGAATACAACACAATAAAACTACCACATGGCTACTTTACATAACCTCAAAGAGAAAGGAAGAAACCTCTGAAAGTGGGTTTGGATACACTTCCATGACCTGCCTTCATTGACATTTGTGAGAATCGCACGGGATATCCTTTGAAACCTATAGAACTCTATTTACACAAGTGAGGTCAAACTCTTCAGTGAATTTAAGGTGGTAGGCCTAACTTAAGTGGATCTAGGTTGATATAGATGGGAAATTTTAACTCTCATCTCATTAATGAGGAGTACTTTGGACCCCAAAGTCTCTTTCAAGCATTGGGAACCCATTTTGAATGAACATATTTCACATTGAAGCTAGTTCTTCATGAGGTTTAAAATTTCCATATAAATGAAAGTTGTGGGGAAACATTTGAAGAGGAGAAGTGTTGCAAGGTATCGTGGAGGAATGAGGCTGGATATAAATTATCTTACTCTCCCATCTCTACCATTCATGGCCTCGTGCTTTTTGTGTTCTTTTCTCAAAGAACAAAGAATTCTGCATTCACCATTGTTAGAGAGGGATTTCAAGAAACAAAAGGACCTATCCCAAGGAGAGTGATAGATCCCATTTGCATCCAACCATTATCCCTAGGTGTTGTTACTCATTTTATACTTTTCCATTGGAATAATATATGAGTATTGTTGTTTCCCTCCAATTTCTTGTGTAAAATGGCATTCTTGTGGTTAAATTTGTAGTTTAGTTGCATGCATGCCTTCTTCTTTTGTTTTTCAATTCTAATTGTTGTACAGTTGGTTGTCATTGATGTCAACCCTTGGATAACTTGAGATACCCCATATTTGTTATTGAGATCGATCGTGAGTTAGTTGTCATTGATGTCAACAACAGTGGTTGATGTCAGTAGATGTGATGGGTTCATTTTATGAAGTCTACATGAATCCCCAAAGGTGTGGTTATGGGACCCAAATTTGGCTAAGGAATATGGACATGAAGGATAGGGAAAATGCATGTAATACACTCATATATGGATAGTCATCATCGTGTCACTTCCAATGATAGGTGGTATGCCGTGTGGCTCCTCACGGTTGAGGAGTTATGGCCTTGTGAAGTTGGAAGACTCGAAGAATGGTCAAGAAGCCCATAATTGGTTACAAGTAAATTATTGAATGGGTAAAGTGGTTGTAACAAGAAAGTTAAGAAGCCATAA
Organism: Picea sitchensis; assembly: GCA_010110895.2. Lineage (NCBI taxonomy): Eukaryota > Viridiplantae > Streptophyta > Pinopsida > Pinales > Pinaceae > Picea > Picea sitchensis. Next base: position 40,085 of record SNQJ01S0046236.1, on the reverse strand, counting down.
GAATAAGGAAAGAGGTTACCTAGGAAAAATTATAAATTCACCTCAAGGAGTCTCTCATAAGTAAATTCACACACACTTTCATTGAATATATATTTTGTGAGAAAGTGGTATTTTGGCTAGTTTGTGACGGTGAAATCTGAGGTACCAACAAGTGAGAAGTGCGGGAGTTTCAGGGTTGCATAGGAGAGAGAGAAGATATGAGGAAACCCTAGTTTGGTTGACCCATGTGGGTCAGACAACTAGTGTCTCGTGAATCATCCCTATAGGTTTCCTAGGGAATGTCACGCGAGGCCCCGCGTGATAGGGAGTATTATTCCCACAAGGCTAAGGAAAATTTGGTAGATATGTTGGTACCAGGATTTTGAAGGATGTGGAAGTCTTATATGTCAGTATTACAATACAACATGCCAACTACAATTTACATGTATGGTCATGTGTTAGTCTTGAGGCTTATGCTTGGTTATGGTATGATACATGCTTGAGGTATGTCATGGTAGTGATGGTGCATGGTACATCTTGGACATGATTTGATACATTGTTAGTAGTACACTCTTGTTTCTTTGGTATCTGGTTTCACTACATGTTGATTATGCTATGGTACATTCTTGAGGATTTGTCTTGGTATATTCTTGAAGCATTGGCACATGGTGTATGGTTGTTATGTTAGAGTCCTATCATTGATATTGATACATTGTTAAGGAATACAATTGGTATATGGAATCACATGCATCAGATACATCTCTTGGTGATGTTGGTTCTTGGTTGCAGTACACCATTGATAGTACTTGCTTGGTATATCCTATGGTATATGGTGTATGGCATGATTGGGTGATATGGTATATGGTTGAGATAAATTGTTGGTACATGGTATGATACAAGTGTTGATGTACATTGTTGATGTACATGGTTGATACATGGTATGGTACATAATTGGTACTTGGCATGGTGTTTATGTACATCATTGATGGTTGAGGTACATGGTATAGGTGTTGGTGCGTGGTTAATGCCCTTGTTGTGGTACATATTTTGGTGCATGGTTGATGCACTTGTTGTGGTACAGGTTCAGGTACACGGTTGATGCTTAGAATGGTATAGGTTGATGGTTTGGTACATGCTTTGGTACATGGTTGAGACACATATCTTGTGATGGTATTTTGGTGATCTTGGTTCATTCTTGGTAGAGGCATGTGTTAGTGATGTTAGACATCTAGTTGAGAGGTGTCCTTGGTGAATGATCCATGTAAGAGGATTTGGTTGAGTATCGGTGATAGTGACAGGTTGGACAGGTTGATCAGTGAGTTGGATACAGTGGAAGTGACAAGTTACAGGTTGATCTGACAATGGAAGTGAAAATGACAGTGGCAGTGACAGTGATAGTGGCGGTGGGATTGATTATGGTAGTGATAGTTGGTCTACACTTATATTTCAGGCGATATTATGGGGTAAGGAAAGGGGTTTGTAGCCTCCTTACGGTTGGTGCCAAAGAACACAAGAAGTTGGATCTTCCTTCAGGTTGGATACTGAGAATCAGAGGGTTGTAGCCTCCTTTTGGTTGGAGCTAGAAAATTCAGGGAGTTGTATCTTCCTTCATGTTGGAGCCTGAGAATTAGGGGTTTGTAGCCTCCTTTTGGTTGGAGCCAAATAATTCAGAGAGTTGTATCTTCCTTCAGGTTTGAACCTGTAAATAGGGGGTCATAGCCTCCTTCCAGTTGTAGCTGGAGAATTGGGAATTTGGTGCTTCCAATGAATGTATTCTTGACAATATATAAGAAATAATTTTGTGGTTTTCTCCCATTTGGGTTTCCACGTAAATTCTAGTGTACTGTGTATTTGATGTGATGCTTATGTTTATATGCTCATGATATATTGATGATACATTTATGATATACTTCTGATAAAGTTGAAGTTTATATATTGTGGTTAAAAGTGGTAAAAGTGTTCATATTGATTCACGCCCCCCCACTGTTATGTTAGAGTCATATCATTGATATCGATACATTGTTAAGGAAGGATCAGAAGACTTAAACAAACTTGAAGCAGAATTTAGTCAAGAAGAAATAATACTTGAGAAGGAAATCATCACTTTGAAAACCCAACTCAAAGAAGCAAAGAGAACAAAAGAAGTCATGAAGATCGATATGATGAAGAAAGAAGAAGAATTTGAGAAGTTTGAAGAAGAATTTGTCACATTCAAAGTTAAAATTGTCAATCTCAACAAGAACATTGAAGAGAGAGAAATATCCACATCATCAGTAAATAAAGTTGAAGAGAAGGACTCTAGGTTTCCAGAAACGAAGAATGAAGAAAAGAGAAAGAGTTATGCAGAAGTACTCAAGGGAAAAAATCATGGTCAACAATAATCAAAGAAGAATGAGTATAATAGAGATACATCTTCAACAAGACCTTCCACATTCAAGAAGAAAAGAATATTCAACCATGATCATGATCAGCCAAGGTATTAATTCAGAAGGACTACACCACAAAGAAGATCATTAACTCTCAGGTATGTAAATTTATGTTATGGTCATTTTTTTAATTGTACTAACTTTGGACATAAAGTTGTAGATTGCAGGGCTTATGAAAGAAATGATCAAGAAAGAAATGTTTATGTGACCCCACATAACAATGAATGTTACAAATGCCACAATTATGGTCACATAGCTCAGAATTGTAGAAGCATGATAGAGCCTTCCATGAAATAAAACAATGATGTTAGATACTCGGAGGTTTGGAGAAGAAAAGAAAGATGAGAAGAGCATGTGAGTAAAGAACAGGTCCCAGAGATTGCAGGATTTGCAATAGTGCAAGAAAGAAAAGAAGAGCAGGTGAATAAAGAACAGGTCCAAGAGATTGTACTCTTAGGAATTGTAGTGTAAGATCATAATGAATCCATAAGCAAAAAGGAAGAAGTTAGATGATTAGTCTACCGATGAAGAGGAAGATTACTTTGCATTAGAGCGGGTGTTTTTCTAAGCCATCTGGCTTGGAGACTCCCAATAAATATGAATATTGAACAGGGGGAGTCGGTGCAGTAGCTACTACAGATCATAGAACCATACTTAGAGAAGCTTGAAGTGTTTACAGGGAAATATTCAGAGCATTTAGATAGTAGAAGTATAGAATGAAAGATTGATCGATTGAGAAGTTTTGTTCCCATGCAGATATCAGAGGAATAACATTGACACACTTTCCAGGAATGGATATATTCATTACAGGTTCAAGTATGTATTGCATATCAGTGGACATATTTGATTTAGTCTGAGAAACAAGAATATGTGATGATTAGTTACAACAAATAATCCTTTATGATAGTACAGTGACAGATGGGTCAGCATTGTGGACGATTGAGTAGAATATTTTTGGACAGTTTATGAAATATGGACAGAGATGGATTTATTATATCATTGGTAGGTCTAGATAGATATATGACATATCATATCTACAATTGGAATTAGTGGAATCAGTGGACAAATGGAATCAGTTGGTCATAAGAATACAAGCAGTGAAAGGCATAGCAAAACAGGGAAAGAGATATCTTCAGCAGAAGTTACATCATCAAAGGGAAATTATGAACAGTATGGTCATTGATGTCTAAACATTGAACATAACAGGCCATAAATATTTGAAGTCAAGAAATTTTGAATGCTTTTTATATATCTCAGAGAGTTAAAAGAGGAAGCACCAATGGACAATAAGTAGAACTAAAAGAGAGGAAAGGAAACATACACAGGAAGCCCTACATTGATCAACATGACATCTTGCAGAGAAATCAAGGGAAGAGAAATCGTCAGAGAAAGAGATCAAGAAAGAAATATTAGCAGCATGCAAACAGGGGGAGACATATCGATAGAGGGAGATATCCTTTTTCCCATGATTTCAAAGGGAGAGAAAGAGAAAGATAATGAGAGAATGAGTTAAGCGCATTGTTTAGAAAAGGTATACTTTCAGAGGGAGTCACTCTTTGTTATTGATAACAAAAGAAAATAAGAACTTGGAAAGAAACATGAGGAATAAACATGTGAAAGAATAGACAGATGAAGATAGGGGGAGCATCCCCAAGGAGAGATACCCTTTTCCATTGATGTCAAAGGGGGAGAGAGAGAGACATTGATGAGGATAAATGGTCATAGCGGGAGTATGAGTATTGGAGTATGAGTGTTGCCATCAATTCTAACGGGGGATATTGTTGGACAGTTGGTTGTCTTTTATTTCAACCCTTGGAGCATTTGAGATACCCCATAGTTGAGATTGAGATTGATGGTGACTTAGTTGTCATTGATTTCAACCAGAGTGGTTGATGTCAATAGATGTGATGGGTTCATTTGATGAAGTCTACATGAAGCCACAAAGGTGTGGTTATGGGACCCAAAGTTGGTTGAGGAATATGGAAATGAAGGAAAGGGAAAATGCAAGTAATACACTCATAGATGGATAGTCCTCATTGTGTTGTTTCCGGTGATAGATGGTAAGACATGTGGTCCTCACGGTTCAGAAGTTATAGACTTGTGAAGTTGTAATACCTGAAGAATGGTCAAGAAGCCCCTAATTGGTTACAAGTCAATTATTGAATGGGTAAAGTGGTTGTAACAAGAAATTTAATAATCCCTAAGAATAAGGAAAGAGGTTACATAGAAAAATGTATAAATACACCTTAAGGAGTCTCTCATAAGTACATTCACACACACTTTCGTTGAATATCTATCTTGTGAGCAAGTGAACTTTCAGCTAGTTTGTGACTGTGAAATCTAAGGTAGAGAGAAGTGAGAAGTGCGGGAGTTTTAGGGTTACAGAGGAGAGAGAGAATATATGAGGAAAGCCTAGTTTGGTTGACCCCTGTGGGTTAGACAGCTAGTGTCCCACGAGGCATCCCCACGGGTTTCCTAGGGAACGTCACGTGAGGCCCCATGTGACAGGGAGCCTTAGTACTGCGAGGCTAAGGAAAATTTGGTACAGATGTTGGTACCAAGATGTTGAAGGATTTGGAAGAGTTATATGTCAATATTAAAGTACAACATGTCAGCTATAGGTTACATGTATTCTCATGTGTTAATCTTGAGGCTTATGCTTGGTTATGGTATGATACATGCTTGAGGAATGTCATGGTAGTGATGGTGCATGGTACATATTGGACATGATATGATACATTGTTAGTAGTACACTCTTGGTTGTTTGGTATATGGTTTTACTACATGTTGATGATGCTATGGTACATGTGTGAGGCTTGTTTTTGGTATACTCTTGAAGCATTGGCACATGGTGTATGGTTGTTATGTTAGAGGCCTATCATTGATATTGATACATTGTTAAGTAATACACTTGGTATATGGAAACACATGCAAGAGATACATCTCTTGGTGAAGTTGGTACTTGGTTGAGGTACACCATTGATAATACTTGCTTGGTATATCCTATGGTATATGGTGTATGGCATGATTGGGTGATATGGTATATGGTTGAGATACATTGTTGGTACAGGTGTTGATGTACATTGTTGATGTACATGGTTGATACATGGTATGGTACATGATTGGCTCTTGGCATGGTGTTGATGTACATGGTTGATGGTTGAGCTACACGGTACAGGTGTTGGTGCATGGTTGATGCACTTGTTGTGGTACAGATGTTGGTGCATGTTTGATGCACTTGTTGTGGTACAATTTGTGGTACATGGTTGATCCTTGGTATAGTATAGGTTGATGGTCTGGTACATGCTTTGGTACATGGTTGAGACACATATATTGTGATGGTATGTTGGTGATCTTGGTTCATGCTTGGTAGAGGCATGTGTTGGTAATGTTGGACATCTAGTTGAGAGGTGTCCTTGGTGAATGATACATATGAGAGGATCTGGTTGAGTATCGGTGACAGTGACAGGTTAGACAAGTTTATCAGTGACATGTTGATGTGACAGGTTGGATACAGTAGCAGTGGCGGGTTACAGGTTGATGTGACAATGGCAGTGACAGTGATGGTGGTAGCGACAGTGACAATGGCAGTGATTGTGGTAGTGACAATTGTTCTACACTTATATTTCAAAGCGGTAGGAAGGGGCAAGGAAAGAGGGTTGTAGCTTCCTTCCGGTTGGTGCCAAAGAACACAGGGAGTTGGAGATTCCTTCAAGTTGGAGCTTGAGAATCAGGGGATTGTAGCCTCCTTCTCATTAGAGCCAGAGAATTCTGGGGGTTGTATCTTCCTTCAAGTGGGATCCTGAGAATCAGGGGGTTGTATCCTCCTTGTTGGAGCCAAAGAATTCAAGGAGTTGTATCTTCCTTCAGGTTGGAGCCTATAAATAGGGGGGCATATCCTCCTTCTAGTTGTATATAGAGAATTGGGAAGTTGGTGATTCCAATGAATGTATTCTTAACAATATATAAGAAAGAATTTTGTGGTTTTCTCCCATTTGGGTTTCCATGTAAATTTTAGTGTACTGTGTATTTGATGTGATGTGATGTGATGCTTATGTTTATAATCTCATGATATATTGATGATACATTGATGATATACTGCTGATAAATCTGAATTTTATATATTGTGGTTAAAAGTGGTAAAAATGATCATACTGATTCACCCCCCCCCCTCTTAATATTCCAACAGTAATACTCTTGTGCTTGTTCCACAACTAACCATTGTATGTTTGTTAGCTTACAAACTAGCTTAACAAAGGGATTTTTTCTCACTAATGAAACAAAATACCCAACACACCAAGCATTCTCAAGTCATGTAGAAGCCTCCATGCAAGCAACCAAGTGTTCCCATGTTAACTAGGGCTCAATGCCCTCCTCCTAGATATTCAATTCCCCTCCTCCAAATAGATCATCCTCCCAAGAAAGTAACCAATTACCATGTGTTCACCTCATGAAGAATTTTACCAATCCACATAAGTCTCTAGTCTCCTAAGGAAGTGCATCACATAATCATGAAGTCAAGGTAGATGAATCCATGAGTAATGTATCTCCAATGTGTGTTTCCAAGGGTATTCAACACATCATACACCCCATATCACATGAAGCACCCCCAAGCATGGTGTAAACACTTTTAGAGTAACCCCAAAAGTTAATACTCCCTCTTTATGAGGAAATTAGTTTTACAAACACCAGTATTCTCCCATCGCATCTCAACCAATCCTACCATTTTCAAATCTAAACTTGCTACAATCTCATAATCAATCACTAGTACTTGGAGAGGAAATGTTCCCCAACCCTAGATTTTCTAACCAATGCACCCAAACATAAAAAAATAATATCAGGGGAACCTATTAACATGGGTAACCATTTAAAATGACTTTAATTATCCATTACATCAACATAAATTTCTCAACTATCATATATGTATCCATGGGGCCCAATGGAAGATTCATTTCCTATGGTAAGCATATAGTACATGTTGTGTTAGGTGCACACCATTCCCTCCATCCTTAAGAGATTTTCTCTTGAAGAACTATATGATAAAAAAGTAGTAGGACATATTTTTCTAAACTTGTCTCAATGTTTAATTACCCATCCATCTCTAGTTAACTTTGGTGTCATTCCTTGATAGTTTAATGTCACATAGTTGTTTTTTCCTTTGATTCCATGAATCATTGTAATTTTTCCAATTTGTTGTAATTTTTGTATACTCATTCCTTGAATTATAATTCCATGAATGCTTCTATCTTTTCCATATGTTTCCTTAAAAGTGGAAATATCAATGTGCACTTTCTTGTCTTTCTTGCAAACTTTCTTTCTTGTCTTTCTTGCAAACTTTCTTGCTATTGCAAACATTGATAGAATTCCACTTTTGACGGTTATCATTCATTGTCCAATGATTTATTATCAATCTTGATTTCTAGTACAATAACATGCTCTAGAATTTTTTGTTGATCTTTTTTGGGCCCGAGATATGATCATTTTCATGACGTTATTATACACTTTTGCCATATGTACATATGCGTGTTTTCATATTTTAAAGGAGCTTTTTGAAGAATTTTATGGTAAATCGGTATAATCGCCATAAGGTATGTGTAACTCATGTTTAATGATTGAATCAAGTATAATTTATCATGTTTTTATGATTCCAAGAGTTAATTCACATTTTCCTGGTGTTACAGGGAAAAAGCGCACCATTTTCTGGTTCCGGCACTTGATCTGGCACTCGTTCCGGCACTTGTTCCGAAACTTGATCTGGCACTCGTTCCAGTACCCAGTATTGCACAAAAATGCAAGGTGAGTTGGTGGTTATGGCATTGGTGGCCAGTGATGGACAAATCGGGCACATGGGTTTTGTTTATCCTTGCCCCCTCCAGCTACTAAGCTCCTGAAAACTCAAATTTAGTTGTTCAAAGAAGGTGATTATTGGCTTGCTCTGTTTTGTCAGTTAGGGCATCATTTATTGTAATTTTCCGAAATTAGAAGTGGTTCGACCCTCCTGAGGTCGACCACTTGGGTTGTAAGCTTATAAATACTGATAGGATTCTCAGTAGATTGTTAACTAAGTAGAAGAGCCAATGTATTAGAGACAAATTCGTTTTTTCTCCATTTTGATATTTTACATTGTTGAAATTGTACCAAAACTATGTTTTCAAGCTTTAGTGGTGGATTTGCCTTGTTAAGCTCGTGGTGTGCTTTTAGAGAGTGACCACAACTTGTTTGGGGGCCCACCAGCAGTCTGGTAACTCTTTGTGTGTTGTTTATGTATTTCATCATTTAAATTTTCTTTTATTTTCTGTACATGCATGTTTTATTGTGTTAATTAGCTTGTTGTAATTTAATTGTTTTATTGCTCTTTTGCAAGTTAGTGTGATGGATTATGTTAGCATGAATTAGTTTCGTAGATTAGGAATGGATCTGCAAATCCCTAGACTAACCCCGTGTGCAAGTTAGAAGTTAGATTATGCTTTCTTTCATAATTTTATAAATAAACTTAAAACAGAATTTTTAATTAGAATAAAATAGAATCTTATCTGGGTTTTCTTTGACAAGGATTTTGATGGATGGATAGATTTCATTTCAATTTTTAGTTATAGTTGTTGCTTACTTCAGTTTTAGATAGATTTCATTTTCTTAGTTGTTGGTTGATGTAATTGTCAATTTACTTTTTAATATCATAGTTTAAATTTCTGTTTTTAATTCATTTCCTTATTATAGTTTGAATAATTAAAGTAGACATAGCATAGTTTCCCTTTATGCAATTTCTTTTCATAGATTAAAGTGCAATTAAATTTGTTAGTTAAATAATGATGATCTCGTTATGTTGTTGATGGTTTGCACATGAATATGCAAGGAATTTAACATTATTTCTGTTATGACTAAGTTTTCATTGGATTGTTTAATCCATACCTTTCATTTTGCCATTGAGATTAGTGTCGAGTTTATACCATTGGAATTGTCCTTTGTTGTCAAGTGTCATTGAGATATCATCTGTCACCACGAAAGACATCCACACAACCACCAGCATTATATTTGAGTGTCATAAGATTAAAGCTAGTTTCTTGCTTTTGTAGATTAGAAGAGATAGTTTCTTGTTTTCGTAGATTAAGGTAAAGCATTTAGTTGTTAGTTCTCCTTACTTTCAATAGAATAGATTTCCTTTCATGCATTGCATTGAGTATTTAGATTTCCTTTCACACATTAGAAACAATTTTGCATTGGGCATTTAGTCCACTTGCCTCTTAGGCTAGATAGTTGTTCAATGAGAAGTCTTTGCTTACTTGTCCATTTGCTTTAGTAGGATAGATAGTTGTCTTTGCTTACTTGTCTTTGGCTTTAATAGATTAGTTAGGTGTCTTTGCTTACTTGTCTATTTTCTTTAATAGGTTAGATAGGTGCTTTTACTTGCTTATTTAATTGCTTTCATAGGTTAGTTGCTCATTGAATGTAGGTTGGCAAGTTAAAATAGTTTGCTTTCATCATTTGCTTATTGATATGCTTAGATAGTTGTTTATTGCTTATTGTTGAACTAGTTTACTTTACATAGGGTTTTTACTTGCTTTCTTAGGAACTATCCATCGATCCTTGGCCAAAAGATACTTAAGTTTCTGAGTTTCCAATTGCTTAGTAGGGTTTGTTTATTCGGTAGTTTTTTCTTAAATAGATCAACCTTAGATAGTTGCCTTCATTAGTTAGACCATACTCCTACCAGCCTTCTACCTTTGGCATATATTTTTCTACAACTCTAAGTTTACTTACCCCGGGTTGACAATTTAAATTGAGGGTATTTTAGTGTCTTTTTTAGTACACATAAATCACCTAACAATCTTCCATAGTACTCAATGTTGTGAATATAATACTATCATATTTTGTCTATACCCCCTCATTCTAGAGCTTGACGTTTTCAAGTATTTTCTAGTAACCTTTTATCTTATGTTCCTTCTCCTTTTGAATCTGAAAAATGATAATATTCATCAATTTCTTTTGTTTTTCTTCAATGTTTGTTTGCGGTTTTTATTAGAATTCATCTCCATTTAATTTTTTTTCAACCTTCTTATATATTTTCTCTTCAACTCTCCTAGTGATCTATCCATTTATGATCTTTGATTTTGCCTCATATAGACATGTTTTTGCAATATTAAATTCACTAAAAATGGACCCAATATGATCATGGAACCATTTTATTTCATCATCTCTCCTTGAAAGTTACTACTTTGAATCATCATTGCCCTTCTTCAATTTGGTGTTACGTCATTCTCTTAATCTCTTAACCTCCATAATAAGTGGTTGATTAATACAAATTGAAAAAAAAAACTAGGTGGCCATTTGAGATTGCCATCATCCAATAAATGATCTAGAACCTTGTCAAATTATAATAGTTTTTTATGTCCTAAGATTTTGACACATTTTTCAGGTCCTTCCCATGTGTTTTTGGTTATTTTTATGCTCTCTCTATTTATATGGCATCTAGGCTTGTCAAACATCTATATCTAAAAATAAGATTTTCAATGTTCCAAAACATTCCTAAAACAAATTTTGTATCCCTAGGAAATTGATGTACTAACTAGGATCCCCTAGGCCTGCATTCTTTTTTCCACTTTATCTCCTAGGGTTAGGGTTTTTGTATTTTAGGGATTTTTCCCCTTGGTGTTTTTGGCATTATGATAAAATGTAGTTTCATCCTCTTGTCATGGGATTTTTTAAATGAACATGGAGGGAAAGTGAACATGGTGGGAACATCTCTTCNCTCCTAGGGTTAGGGTTTTTGTATTTTAGGGATTTTTCCCCTTGGTGTTTTTGGCATTATGATAAAATGTAGTTTCATCCTCTTGTCATGGGATTTTTTAAATGAACATGGAGGGAAAGTGAACATGGTGGGAACATCTCTTCTAAGAGATAAGATACTATCTAATGGACCAAAGAATTGTGACAATAATTTTGAACTCCTCAATGTATATTTCAACCTAGGGTTCGTGCAAACATATGAGGTATTGTGCATTGTATGTGCAAACTACACTAGTACAAATATCTACTGGGAATGAAACATGTTAATTCTAAGAATTCAAGAACTAAACAATGAAATGAACAATGAAACATAAAATTCAATTGCAAGGAAATCTATAAATTAATTGAAAGAAAGGACTACGAAACAAAATCCAAGGGATCGAGCAGTATAGTGACCAATCCCTACTTATCCTATCAGTTGAAAGTTGGGGTACAAGTCTACAAGGAGAAGAATGTAAGGTTTCAAATACAACTGAGTTGATATAGGTTGTTGGATCCCAAAACCAAGAAGTAATATTTCTATGAAAGTAAAGTTGTAGTAACCTAAGCCAATCCAAAGGAAAAAAAAAGCAACAAGGGATGCCTGATTTCTACCTATTTACTTATATTTGTTCACTCTCCACTATTGATGGCTCTACACTCATTCTACCCAAAGTCAAGGGCATCAAGATCATGGAGTGTGGGCACTGTTTTCCAATTTTTTTAGAGAGGAAGCGGAAATTAATCATAATGATACCTAATCAACCAATGGTGTCATGGAAGGATCACCTCAAAGTCATAGGATGACTTGAGATACTAAGCAAGGGAGAGAAGTAAAGAAAATGACCATAAAGTAAATGTGCAGAAAGGAAATGAATAGAAAGTAAATGTTTAGAAATTAAACTAGTCTAACAACAAGAAATGAAAAACCATGAAGTAAATGTAGTAAAGGAAATACATGGAAGTAAAAGAATGTTGGAAATGAAATTACATGAATTTAATAAATGAAAATGAAAAAATAAAACTACATTTCTTGAAATAGAATAAAATAACTTCCATCCAATTTATATGTCGAGGGGATTCAATGTCCTCCATTGCAGCTTCACAGTAGGCTCAAACCCTAAAGAAAGCAATGGGCTAAATCCTTCAAGATAAAAACACTATTTACAACAAGAAACTTGAACCAAAAGTTTTATTACTTCCAAATTTGAATTTACAAATTGAGAGTAGCGAAAACAGATGAATGATAATCCTCAAGGAGAGACTAACTTACAACATCAATTATGCTCCCACTTATACATGAAATTATTCCTATCTAATCCTTCCAGTCAATCGCTAGATTGATGGAGGTTGTCCCAAAATCTCCTAAAATCATGCAGCTTGTTTTAAGGTATTACTCCAGTCTTCTAAAGAAGGTGAAGGGACAAGATCCATTAGAAATCTTAGTAACCATCTAGTTTTTCTAGAGCCATGAATTAGGGAGATCAACCTTGTCTTAGTGATTTTATTTCCTCCACTTAGCCTTTGGGGATCATATTAGTCTCCATATACAACATATGAAATAATAATAAAATTCATAAATCACTTTAAGATCAAGCATATGTCACATTTCAACTTGAATTAAGTTAATCATATATAATTAGATAATAATAAGTCATATTTATCATCAAAAGGATGAATGTTTCTCATGAAGGTTCTATATTAGGGGAAATAATGTATTGAATGTAGATGTATAATGGGCCATAAAATAGAGAATTTGGAGGCACATCATTACTCCCCAACTAGAAGTTTTGCACACCTTTGTCAAACAAAAAAATTCCATCAAAATGGATCTTTGTCATGTGGATCTTTGTCATGCTTGATCCTCTAGTTATCTTATTCCTTTCCTTTCATTGAGTTTTTGGAGAACCGAAGCTCTTTGAAAATTCGTTAAAGCATTTGTAATCCAATTTCCTTAGTTTTCTTGACTTCTCCAGTTGTGGTCTCTAATTGAATTTTTTGAAAATCACAAACTCGATATCCCTTGATGAAATTTCCATATGAAATAGATACATATGTCCTTTACATCATGTGAAAAAATTCAAACTTTGATTCCATGGCATGAGTGATGACTAATTAAAACATTGGACCACTCATTTTTTTTCTAAGTTTCCTGGACCGCTCCTGTAAAGGTATGTAATTAATTTGTTTTGTCCCAATTAAAAAAAAAAAATCCTTTGATTCGATTTTTATGGGAGATATAGGGATATTTCCTCTAAACCATATAAAACTTTCATAGTTTTATTCTAAGTAATGAGTGAGCACCGATCAAAACATAGACCATTCAATTTTTCTGAGTTTCGTGGGATACTCTTGTAGTGGTTTGTACTTAATTTTTTTGTCCCACTTAAAACCAATATCCTTTGATGAATTTTTTAGGGGATATATAGGAGGATGTATTATACACCCTGTAAAAATTTCAAATTTTGATTCAAAATAATAAACAAATAACAATCCAAACATAAAACCATTGTCATTGCAAAAAACTTGGAAAAATGTGAACAATTGGAGTGTTGAATTTATTCTTCCTCTGCTTCTTTTCCTTTGTTCCTTGCAACAATATTCAGTCAAGTGTCCTTGATGTGACTGAATTACTTACTTTGATCATGGCTTACTATATTCATGATCTTTGAGTATAATTGGATCATATCATGAATCTCTCCCCCACTAGCTTGATTTTCAATGACCATGTTGATGAAAGATATTAGTGGATTAGGAATTTGAACTCAAATCTAGGGGTTGATGACTATAGAATATGACATGAGAAAATTAAAAAAAATTATATATATATATATATATATATATATATATATATAATCAACTCAAAATAAGAGAATTGTAACATGCCTTTTGTATGCTTTGCAAGTTTTGGTATTGTAGATGAGGCCATTTGTTGCTTCATGTAGGAACTAGATATATATCTTATTTATCCCATGGAAACCCCATCATAATCCCCGAATTTTTTTTGATATTAGGTTCATCACCCTTAATTAAGGTGTTATATTATTGGTTTCTAATATATACTCCACAAACTTTGATGCACTCCCAAAATCATGGAAAGCAAAAAGGTACCCATAGTGTATCAAAAGGTCACCAAAATTTAAGCTTTTCAATCTTAATTTTGTATAAAATATGCTTATGAATGTCATGATCACTTGAAAAACATATTGTTTCTATGTCTTTTAAGTATTTCCTTGTTGATAGAACAAATGCTTCTAAGATCCCAGTAGCTAGGGCTTGCACGTTTTGTCAAGTTATCAATACCCTCACTTTCAATTTTGCAATCATGAACAACTTTGTTAACATGAGCACATTCTAGGTCAGTCTTGCAATCCTTCCTAAGTAGGCCTCTGCCCTCAACTACATAAACTAAATACACAACATCCTCAAATGCAATATTTTTACACAAGCAACTTTGTTTCTTGTGTAACCTTATCTTAGCAACTATGGTCTTTGGAGCTATGTATCTTTTTTGCAACCCAACTCTATAGCTTGCAATATTCCTTGTAAATATTTCTCTATTGTAATAGAATTAGGAGTTTCATATGGTTACAATGAAACTTGAATATAGCATAGAGGATGTCTTCACATTTTTTCATGCATGCATTTGTCCTTGAAAGACGATGAGTCTAGCTGGCTTTGAGCTACTTCTCTTAATAATTTCTGAAATCCTGGCACTCTTTGAATTATTAACATTGTTCTCATGATGAAATTAATACCAACTTCATACATTGTTGATTATCTTGCCAATTGTCTTCATATGATGATGTTTACCTTTCCAAATATTAATTATTTTAATTGCAACTTCATATACCCCCTAAAAGTGGAAATTCTAGGTTCACCTCAATAGTTGATGCAATAGTTTTCATATAGTTATTATGATTAAATCTTGAGCTTGAATTTGACTAGTGAAATAACTGGAGTTGGAGTCAATGATGTACCATTGTTTTCCTTGTGTTGAAATTTAGGTGTTCACTCATTTGTAGAGGTGGTATAGATTCTATAATGATCCTTTGGAGATATTAATGACCTTGGAGGGCTCATATAGGGATGGATGTAGCGGTTTTGTTGTGACTCGAGATGAAATATAGCTTCATGCAACTTCATGTAGGGAGGTAGAGAATCTTGTAGTAGTTGATGTGTTGATGTAGAGTGCATTGTAGTGCCTTGGGATGGTTGATCAATGTGTAGTAATCTCCCTTTGATCATTGGATATCATTTTTGTTGGATTATTGGAAATTTGGGTGCTATAGGGTAGTTTCTTGTAGCAATCTATTTTCCTATACTATTTACTGTAGTAGTGTAAAACTGTCTTCATGTAGCTTCCTGTGGCAGCCTATAGGTGACTATTTTTGTGGCCATAATTGTGTTTTGAATATTTTAAAGGATGGATATGGAGGATTATGTGGGGTATAAGGTGGTGGGATAATTTAGTGAGTATGTGGATGATGTATGAAGTGGAAGTGAATGGTTCGATGGATGGAATGGTTTGTGTAATGGTAGTGCTAATGAATGGTATGATGGGAATAGGTATGAATGGTATGATTGGAATGTGATATGGAGTGACGATGATTGTGGATGAGGTATGGACAATTATATATTTTTCTAATCCCTCGGTTTTGAAAAAGAAAAAATTATCTCTGGATCTCGTGAATTTTACATTCTTTTTTCAAAACCTATAGGTTGCAATTTTTTATCCTAATCTTTATTCATGTTATTTTGTTGCTTTGGTTGGTTTCTTCTCTCCTTTTGTAGATGTGTGGTGTGTTATTATCCTTCAGAGGTTGGTGGAATAATTTTTATGTTGGAAAATTGAAGTAGAAACATTATACACTAATATTGCAAAATTGTCGTACTTACATTGAAAAGCCATAATTGTTGTGAGTTTCTTAGAGTAACTCAAAGATGTTGTGGCTAGGTTATGCAAGCTTGGCATGGAAAAAATGTGTTGGAATGTTACAAAACACTTTTTATGGTTGTAAAATTGTGTGAACTAAGGCCAAAATGATTTTATGCATTCCTTGTATTGAAGCATATGCTTTGCATCCTATGCATTTAAGTATTCTAGCAAACCTATAACTATTGTTTTTTTAGAGAGGTATATTTTGGAGCTTTGTTCCCCGATATGACCTATTATTCTTCTGAGAATGTGAGATCATTGATGTTGTCTTTGAAACATGTAGCAATATCTACACTTGTGAAAGATGTCTCTAGATAAAAGTTGTCTTTTTGTGGGTCTTCATGTGGTTAATGATGATATGTGTGTTACAGTTATCCTTTCTTCTCTCAGTTTGAGTAGTGTTGGTGAATGAGAACATGACCAACTTGGAACATTCTTTAGGGGATCCCTTTCTATGAATATTTCTCCAAGTTACCCTTTAGGAAATATTGTGCACAAAGATACAAATGTTGATCTCCTTTTAACCACTAAAGAATGTGAAATACGTCCACTAGTTAGAGTTGCAATTTGACCTTGGCTTATTTGGAATGTTTCATGAAAATTTATTATTGGGGTTGGATCTATTGTATCTTCTGCATGTTGACCACTCGATTTGAGGTATTGTAGGTTCCTTTGAAACTTGTATTTTGTAAATGTGTTGATCTGTCATCTACCTCTTGTTTTGATGTTGATTTTGTTGTTCTTCACAGGTACCGGGAATGCTTGAGTTGTTGTGGATTGTTGATGTTGAATACCTAGAAACACTTGATGAAAATTTTGTTATTTTTCTTTCTTTTTCTCAGGGTACTAGTGCCATTGTTGGTTTTCACAAGCACTTTTCCATATGGTACCTCAAGGAGGTTTTTACCATAAGGAAATTCTTTTATTTTTTATTTTTTCTTTTTATTCTACAGGCCTAGGTTTGCCTCAAGGATGTTTTCAAGTAGACATCTATTTCAAATTCCTTGAGGAGGTTTTCATCATGGGAATTTGTAATCTCTCTTTTTTTTTCTTTTTCCCTTTTTCTTTTTGATATGGTCCTCACTTCTTTTGCATGGGAGGAAAGAGTTGTTTTCATTTACTTCAACTGTGGAAATACTCATGATTTTATTGGATATGTAACTTGTGCTACATAACTAATTTATCTTTCTTGAACTTATTAACCCTTTGTTTATTTACTCTTTTTATCAAAATTCATGCAACTCTTTTAAATCATTTGTTCGTAGTTAAGTTGACCTTGTTGACCCATGACAATCTACACAAAGATAGTAGTTGTCATGCAATGCATGGTGAGAGTATGGAAGAAGAGAGATGTGATGACTTTATTCTTCCTGTAAACATCAAAATGATCATAAAATTTTCATATGAAATAGATTTGAAAAAGAATCATGAAACAATTTTAATTTTAACATGCTAAGAAGTGGTAGCTAGCCCAAATTACCCAACAATATTTTAATGATAACATTTTCATATTATATTGGATTAAAGTGATTTAAAATAAATTTAGAAGTATATTTCTAGGGAAATGTCCAAGATAAATAGGTTTTGAAAGTGCATATCTTTGGTATGTCAAATATTCTAAGAAATATCCTATGTATCAAATTTGTTTACATTTTCTATCTTGGACCAACGGTTACATTTTTTGGCATAACTTTTCATTTGATGTTAGTGTTTACATTTTCTAGCTTGGACCAACAGTTACATTTTTTGGCATAAATTTTCATTTGATGTTAGATTGACATGATTCTAGTGGGAGAGGAAATTATATTAATATAAATATTTCCACTATAAACAAGTTTTAAATATACCTTGAATTTTCATATAAAATATGCCAAGAAATAGTCAACATGCAAAACTGGAACAATGTAGATTTTGGGGCAAGCGGTCACTATTTTGGGTGTAATTTATTCATATGTTGGAAAAATGGAGTGATTCCAATTGGATTGGAAAATAGAATCATATTTTTATATTCTGTATAAACATGTTTTGAAAATATCTTCATTCCCCCCCACCCCACCCCCCTCAAAAGATGATTGTTTTGGTTGTGTTTTTAACAATTTTGGCCTAGTTTTTTCACAAAAATTCAAGGATGTAATTAGGAGACATAACTAGAGGTGAATGATGTGGATATTTTGGCATTCCATTGATGATTATATTTAATTTTTATTCCATCTCATTTTCCCTTCATTTTTTTTATAGTGTTTTGCAATAGATATCTAGAAAAATATGTAGATTCCATTCTAAGAAAGTTCATATCAATGTAGTTTTAGCACCTCCCTGAAAACAACGCCAAAAATCGATGGGCCAACTAATTGCAACAAGAACATATAAATCCTCACTTTAAATGTCAACCCGATTTTCATGCAAACTTATGAGGTATTATGCATTGTATGTGCAAACTACACTAGTACAAATATCTACTAGGAATGAAACATGTTAATTCTAAGAATGTAAGAATTAGCCAATAAATTGAAAAATGAAACCTGAAATTCAATTTCAAGGAAAGTTATAAACTAATTGAAATAAAGGACTAAAAAATAGAATCCAAGGGGTCAAGTAGCCCGGTGACCAATCTCCACTTATCCTGTCAGTGGAAAGTTAGGGTACAAGTCTGGAAGGAGCAGAATGTAAGAATACAAATCCAAGTGAGATGATATAGGTTATTGGATCCCAAAACCAAGAAGTAATATTTATATGAAAGTAAAGTTGTAGTTACCTAAGCCAATATAAAGGAAAACAAAGTAATACATGATTCTCAATTTCAACCTCTTTACTTATATTTCTTCACTCTTTGCTATTGATGTCTCTACATTCATTCTACCCAAAGTCAAGGGAACCAAGAGCAGAGGGTGTGGGGAGTGTTTTCCATTTTTTTAGAGAGGAAGGGGACAATAGTCATAAGGATACCTAATCAACAAATGGTGTCAAGGAAGGATCACCTTAGAGTTGTAGGATGATCTAAGACATCGAGAAAGGCAGAGAACTACATCAAACGACCATAAAGTGAATGTGTAGAAAGGAAATAAAAAAAAAGAAGTAAATGTGCAAAACTTAAACTAGACTAACAACAATAAATGGCATACCATGAAGTAAATGCAGTAAAGGAAACACATGGAAGAAAAGGAATAATGGAAATGAAAGTACATGAATTTAATAAATGGAAATGCATAAATAAAACTACATCTATTGAAATAGAATAAAATAACAACCTTTTAATTTATATGTAGAGGGGATTTAACCTCCATTGCAGCTTCAGAGTAGGCCCAAACTCTGAAGAAAGAAATGAGGTGAATCCCTCAAGAAAAAAACATTATTTCCAACAATAATATTGAACAAAAAATCTATATTACCTCAAAATTTGAATTTACAAATTGAGAGTAGTGAAAATAGATGAATGGAAATCCTCACGAAGAGACTAACCTAAACTATCAACTATGCTTCCAATTATATTTGAAATGAGTTCTATCTAATGCTTCTGATAAATCCCTTGATTCATGGAGGCTATCCCAAAATATCCTAAAGTAATGTAGCATGTTTTGTGGTATTACTCCAGTATTCTAGAGAAAAGCTGAAGGAACACGATCCCTTAAAAATATCAGTAGCCCTCAAGTTTGTTTAGAGCCATGAATGAGGGAGATCAATCTTGTCTTGGTGATTTTATTTTCTACACTTAGCCTTTGGGGATCACATTAGTCTCCATATACAACACATGTAATAGTAATAAAAATCATAATTCACTTCAAGATCAAGCATATGTGACATTTCCACTTGAATTAAGTTAATCATATATAACTAGAGAAACATAAGTCATATTGGTCATCAAAAGGATGAACATTTGTCAAGAAGGTTTTGGCTTAGGGGTTAGAATGTATTGAATGTAGATGTAGAATAGACCATAAAATAAACAATTTGGAGGCATGCCACTACCATTCTATCCACTTTGTATTGCTATGTACAATGCAATGTATTTCATCATTTGGCCATTAATAGAATTTGGTTTTCACTCTAATACAACCTTTTAATACTTTATATTTTACTATCATTTCATTCTTATCCAACCCATAATCTACTCTATCTTATTTTTCCATGCACGTCCTTGACAAGGTTAGGGTATAGGGTGTTGGGCCTTGAACTAACCAAGCCTGTTGAATACTTCTCTTATAAACCCTAACATATTTCTATGGAGCATAAAGTAAATAAAGATGACAGGGTAGGAATATTATCATGCTATTTTTCTAGGAATACCTTCATAAACATAAGAATGAGATGATGGATCATTTCACTAGATACTTTTACAAATCCCAATGAGAATGGAACCTACTTTTGACAAAGAATCATTTTGGAGGAATGAAACTCTTCAAGGTACAAATTAATTAATATATACCTATGTTTGAAGGAAATATAGATGTAAAATATTTGGAGAGATGGTTGAATATGATAGAGGGTGATTTCTTTGTTCATAACTTTTCCAATAGTGAGAAGATTAATTTTTCACTCTTAAAGGTCCTTCCACATGTCAAATATCAATGGGGTAATTATTAAGTGAAATATGTCAAAGATGATTCTGAAATTTATCTAATAGAACCCACATGGGGTTATTTCTTCAATGTCATCAAGGAGCATTATTTACTAGTTGGAAATTATGAAAACTAGTAAATGAGATGGAAAATTTAGTGCCAAGGTGAAGCCCAAACTATGTTAGAGTACATTGACACCTTTCATACCCTTCATACAAAACTAGGTATTTACAATTTTGAGTGATATTTTCAAAACACATGGGCATGATACTTATCATTTCCCTCTGATGCAAAAGTATCAAACAGTACCGAAGAGTACATTTTGTAACTTTTGTAAGTCAGTTGGACATGAAGACAAGTATTGTAGAACCTTGGAGATGATGAAAGAAAGGATTGCAGATACATATAGGGTGCAGGTTGAACATGTAATAGGACAATCTACGCAACAACCACAACATAACAATGCGCAACAACCACAATATAATCTGACGCAGCAGTTTGCAGTACAACCATAGTATAATGCCCAATAGTTTTAGCGGAAACAACAATATAATTCTGCACAACAATGCACAACACCACCGCAGTACAATAACACACAACCACGGTATAATCAAGGACCTCAGTATAATACACCGCGTGGAGATAATCAAGGAAACATAGGAGGATTCAAAGGAGGAGGAGGCAGAGGAAGAGGATTTGGAGGAGGTTGAGGACCAGTTGTTTGCCACAACTGTCAGAAACTAGGGCATTGTGCAAGAGACTACCCACAACCACCTGCGACATGTATGTATTGTCACTCAATAGAACATGAAACAGGACCATGAAACAAAAGATTGTCCAACACTTTTGACAAAAATACAAGACAAGAGGAACCAGACTAATCAGAATGTATAATGGATTGTTGTGGAAAATAGAGAAGAGGATGATAAGAATATTAACATTGTTACTAGAGGTGGAGCTAAGACATGAGAATATGCAACCAAGAAGGATCGGGACTAGTATCATTGGGTAAGGAAGAACACTGCGCATGAACAGAAGTTTGGTGTGCACAAAGAAAAAGAAATATTCCAAGAAGTTCGACACGAGATTTTGAAAGAAAATATTACGTCTACTTCAGGAACAAATCCATACGATGAGATACCAGTGTATGACATGCCTTCATTATTTGATTAGACCGAAAAAGAGAAACCTTCATAGAAAGTAAGTAACTTAAGAAACTTTTTGGGATCATGTGTAAAATTGATGAATGATAAAAATTCCTTACAAGTACTGAAAAAATTGTTAGAAAAGTGTAATTATGGGGAAGAAGGGGTAAAAAGAGTAAATCGGGGCTGTAAGAAGAGAAGAACAAGTAGAGAATTCAGATTGAATGCCAACATAGGAGATTTCAATATGGGGGATATCATACTAGACTTAGGGTCTGAAGTCAATGTTCTACCAAAGAATACTTGGGAAACTATGGGAGAACCTCAACTGGGGTATTCACCTATTTAGTTGAAGTTGGAAAATAAGCACAGAGTGGTGCCAATTGGTAGGTTAAAGGGGATTCCAGTAGATCTAGATGGTGTGTGCAACATAGCAGACTTTGAAGTCATAGACATAGTAGAAAATACTTCGCCATATCCAGCTTTGTTGGATTTGGATTGGGATTTTGATAACCAGACTATTATCAACTTGAAGATAAGAAATATGATCTTTGAATCAGGGGAATACAAAGTTATTTCACCCTTGGATCCCTCAAAAGGAGGAAGGTATGTGGAACCTGCGAAAAAAAATATTCTTACAGAAGATGTCAATCAGTTATACAGAACTACTACGTGCGAAGAAGATTATATCAACCCAAGTGCAGATGGCATGCTCATTTGGAGGAGTATTAGTTCTTGTTCTTCAGACTCTGACACAGGACTAGAAAACTTGCAACAATGACTACATGAATTATCTACTAGAAGATGTGCCAGAATGACGTCCACGCTAAGATGGATTGGTTCAGAGGTAAGAAAACCTCCTACTTTTTATGGTTTGAATGACTTGGGAAAGTTTTAGATGAAATTTGAACTAGAAGTAGTATAAAATCAGATATTACGAGCACTATGTATTTTTTTAAAGCCACACCTACAAGATGGTGGGGCACACACAAGGAAAAGATTAAGAATTGGTTTTATTTTAAAAGGTTACTGCACATCAGATTCGATGCAAAACATGAACATAGATATGAGGATAAATATGAGGGATTTAGAAAACCTTAAGAACATGTTGAAAAGTGAATGGTTCAATGGAGATTAGTACCCCCAGAAGAATTTCCACACCATTTTATTCACACACTAGAAGGCATTCCAAGGAATTGGTACACAGAACAGGAACAATGTAGAGAAATTGAGAACTGGGAAGAAATAAAACCGAATTTTGTAATTACATTTTCCTTTGAGCATGACAGTCTAGAGATAGATACAACATTGAAGGTGGTAAGAGACAAAATATTTGAAGAACCAGAATTTGAAATAATTCTAGTATATCAGAACCATCATAGACAAATTGTCAGACAACTATTACCATGTTATCATGTCACAAAAGAAGAAGATCCAATAGAAGATAACCTACACAATATACAGATCCTAGAAGTGGAAGGTGAAAGGGAAGTAGAAGGTCTCAAGCCATATTCATAAGCCTATGCTAAACCATTAAAGATCAAGAAGGTAAACATTGGAACTATAGAAAACCCAAAAATGGCAAGTATTGGAGATTATTGGGATAATCAGACAGTATAAAGGATCACATAATTATTGTGCGAATACAATGACTTATTTCCAACGACTTTCTTAGAGATGAAGGGATTAGCATGAGAGATAGGAGAGATGAATATCCCTTTGAAGCCAGAAGCGAGACATATCAGAAAAATACCTTACAGATTGAATCCAATATACAAAGAGAAGGTGAAGGAAGAAATTGACAAGATGCTAGAAGATGGTGTCATAGAACATGTAGAAGAGTCAGAATGAATCAACCCTATGGTGGTGAAGGAAAAGAAGCAAGGAGGGATTAGAATTTGTGTAGATTTGAGAAAATTGAATGATTATTTCTTACATGATCCTTTTCCTACCCTATTTATATATGAAGTTTTGGAGAATGTAGGAGGTCAAGAAGCTTATTTATTCATAGATGGATTCTTGGGATATCATCATATAAGGATTGCATCAGAAGATGGACACAATACTACATTTTCTATAGAGTGGGGATCATTTTAGTATACAATTATGCCATTTGGATTGAAGAATGCACCAACCATTTCTTCAAGAGTAGTAGTAGCAACCTTTAAGGACTTTATTCACAAGTTTTTAGAAGTTACTTGGATGACTGGACAATGTTCATCTTGTTGAAGGATCACATTGAAGTATTAATATTGATGTTGGACAGGTGTAAACAGTGTTAGATATCATTGAATATCAAGAAGTGTATTTTCAACGCACCTTTTGGTATTTGTTTAGGATATGTGGTGTGTAAATAGGGTCTACTGGTTGATCCTCCTAAAATTGTTGTCATAGTTAACTTACCACCACCAAAGTTAGTGTGCCAGTTGAAGAGTACATTGGGCCATACAAGGTATTACAGAAAGTTCATTAGAGGATATGCATAGATTATTGTGCCAATGGAGAGGTTGTTGAAGAAGGACACTAAGTATCAGTGGAATGATGAATGCCAACAGAGTTTGGATATTTTGAAGGAAAAGATGGTTAATGCACCGATTTTAGTATTTACAGACTGGGAAAAATAATTTAATGTGCATGTGGATGCATCTGCAATAGCATTAGGAGAATTATTGACACAACCAGGAGAAAGTGATATAGATCATCCTATTGCATTTGCAAGCATAAAGTTATCAAATTCAAAACAAAACTATAACACTACAGAAAGAGATGGATTAGCTATGGTGTATGCTTTGCATAAATACAGACATTACTTGTTAGGGAAAATTTTCAAGATGTTTACAAATCATTCATCTTTGAGATACTTAGTCAATAAGCCAGTGTTGGGGGGAAGGATATGCAAATGGCTACTTTTGTTCCAAGAATTTGATTTTGAGGTTGTGGTGAAGCCTGGAAGATTGAATGCATGACCAAATCACTTATCCAGGATAAATAATGGGGAAGAACCCAGTAACTTGGAAGAAAATCTTCTAGATCCCCAATTATTTTTAGTACATATAGCTAATGAGTATTTTTCTGACATTATTGAGTTTTTGAGTTCAACATTTGCACCAAGAGAATTTACTACCAAGCATAAGAAAAATTTGGTGGTCAGAGTTGTAGACTATAAATTGATTACAGGTCATTTATACAAACTTGGAGCATATGACATATTGAGGAGATATGTGATGGAGCATGAAAAGCCCATAATTTTAGTAGAGGCACATGAAGGGATTATTGGAGGACAATACGTAGGAAAAACTAACATGCAGAAGGTATTGCACGTAGGATTATGGTAGCCAACAGTTCATAAGGATTCAAAGGAATATTATCAGAAGTGTGATGTTTTTCAGAGAAATGAGAAGCCATCCAGGAGGGATGAGATGCCATTGAGACCTCAAGTTACTTTGCAAGTATTCGATAAGTGGTCAGTAGACTTTGTAGGTCCAATTAATCCACCAACAAGGAGATCAGGATCCAAATATATTATTACAACAACAGAATACTTGACCAGATGGGCTGAGGCAGCACCAGTAAATGATTTCAACGTAGAAACGGCAACACGCTTTTTATTTGAACGTGTAATGACAAGGTTTGGATGTCAAAGAATATTGATGAATGATTAGGGGACTCACTTTATTAAAAGTACAATTGAGGAAATGCTTGAATAATTTAAGATACATCACCAGAAGAGCACTCATTATCACCCTAAGAAAATGGAACAGTGGAATCCTTCAACAAGATTTTGGAGAATGCCTTGACAAAGATTTGTAATGTGAATAGAGATGATTGGGATTTGAAGGTACCAACAATACTTTGGTCTTATAGAACTACATGCAATAATATAATAAGGTAGACACCCTTTAAATTGGTGTATGGAAAGGAGGCAATAGTCCCCTTAGAGTATTTGATACCAAGTCTGTACATTGCAACAATTACAGATATAACAAAAAGGGGTGCAACACAGGAAATACGCCTTAGAACATTAATGACAGAGTCTATAAAGAAGGAAAAGTATGGAAAATGCAAAATAATTGTGATTTTTGAGTGACCGAGTGACAGAGAAAGAAGAGTGAGAGTAAGTGTGAGATTGTGAAGAACCTAGCAGAGATCTACAGTAGATTTTTCATGAAAACAAGAAGATGGCACCTCCCAAAATTGGCGGTCTCGGAAAGCTCGCAAGGGTGACCCGACAGATAGGGAAGAAGAAGGAAAGAATAGAAGTGCCAAAAAACCTCGTGGAGGTAGAGGATGTTACAACATCGGAGATTGAATCCATTAGTTTAATAAGGGTAGAAGAAGAAAAATTAGTCACAGAAGAACTGGAAGTGGATTAGAAAACCAGACAATCGAAAAACCCTCATGGCAGGGAAAACTCTAATTCCGAAGACTCTGCAGGAGCAAAGGCGATGCACAAATAGAGGGAAGGGACCCTAGAAGAAGAAGTCTTGGTCTAAGAAATTACAATCCAATAGGAAACAAAGGGCGAAGAAGAAGAAGAATCCGAGGAATAACTTGCAGAAGAAAACCCAACTGCAAGTCGGAAGAGGAAAATACCAAGAGCTCTAAGAAAACAAACCTCAACGAAGATTATGCTACCCCATATCCTATACACTGTAGTTGTAGTTGAGGATATTCTAGGAAAAGTAGAAAAACTGAAGTGTGGATCATGATGTAATGGACATGAAAAAGTTTCTTGATCTTGCACTAGAAATCTATTTAGAAAGCAAGGATGAGGCGGGAACCTCAGGAAAACCAATTTTGGAGCCCGTGCAGTGGATCATAGGCTTATATAATCCATGTATTATGAACTTTTTGAAAATACTGCATTTCGGGTGCAGTAAGAACGTGGGCCATTGTGTGAAACAACTAATGGCGAGGTTACATGGAGGTATCTTGTGGATGGACAGGCTGGTCCATATAGATGTAGACCTCATAGCTAAAATAACATGGTTTCCAACCAGCGGCGTAAAATCATAGGATTTCTTGGAAAACAAATCCAGGGATAAGGAGATTGCAAAAGAAGTCAAAGCGCAGTTTGGGACAAACAAGGGAAACATCGATATAGTGATAATGAACATCAACGACCCTGCGGCGAGGTTTTCCATGAATCTTATGGCCTGTAAATTTTTGAGGAAGTGTAGAAAGGAAGAGGCCCCAACATGAGTCATAGAAGCAGTTTCACAGTGTGCAAAGGGTATAGTATTCAGTTGGGCGCCCTATTTACTGAACCAGTTTTTGATAGACTGTAGGGATGCACAATATAATGGGACAAAATTTCATTATTCTTGGCTATTGATATTCATAGCATTGGTAGGCTGGAAGGAATCCAAATTCATAGCCTTTCTAAACAGAAGAGGAAAATTATTTGTAGCGCGTTATACAACCTTATGGCAGGAAAAAGACACCAAGAACCAATAGACGAACTGCGTTGCATTTGCAGTGTTCCTCGAAGATATGCAGTAGAAGGAAAATAAGGTATGGATAATATCGATCGAATTAGTCAAGGAAAACAAAGGAATTTCCAATTTTAAGGCTTCAAGACACCACATGTGGATTCAAGTCAAAAAATATCCAAAGAAGAAGTGGCTCGAAATGAGGTATTGTAGAATGTAGGAGGAAGTATAATGGATAGTAAAGGACTGGGCTGTGCAGTGGAAAGTTCCAACAACATAGAAGAAAGGAACAAGCATAAGCAGAGCCATCAAAGAAGATAGGAAGTCCAATAGAAAATACAAGGAAGGCTACAGAGCGCAGTCAAACCTTAGGAAGTAGCGCAACAACAAAGAATACAAGGAAGAAAGATACAATGTCAAGGGAAAAAGTGAAAGGAGATGAAGAGTAGGTAAAGGGAGATATCTCTCAGAAGAAGGAGGTATAGGAGGATAAAATAGAAAATAAGAAAACCGAGGTGCAAACCTCAACCCCAACCAAGAAGAAAACTAGAACACAGGAGGGGGAAATAAGGAAGAAAATGAAGTACCAAAAGAATCCCCCAGTACTCACTATTACAGAAGACGATGCAGAATTCGTCACAGACAAAGTCCAAGATAGAGGGGATAATGTAGTACTTGCAGCAAAAGCACAAATAGATGAAATTATGGAGTAATTAGTAGAAGTGCATGACATTCTACAGAGGATGCAGATAAGTACACTGCATCATCCTATAGCACAACAGGAAGAAAAAGCACAGGAAGCACCTATACATAAAGAACAAGATGAGACAATACAGACAGTAGTAAAGGGAAGTGATAGGTTTAAGGTCACGAAGGACATGTTGTAAGCACATGAGAACATAACGCAGAAACAGGTGAAAGACTTGGAACACCTAGAGTTGGTTCTGGCACACATACCCATGAAGGTGCTATATGGGTTACAGGAAAGTGTGATGCAGGAAGTCCAGTCTAGAGCTAGGGTGGATGCCACTAACCTAGAGATCGATAGGGAAGTCAAGGAAATATTGCAGGTAACTTTTGAACATATAACACTCGATAAGGAGGAGGTGAAACAATGTGCAAATAAACTAGAGAAGAAACTTGCAGAATTTTACAGCAGTATACCAAACAACATGCAAGAATCATAGGTCACAACATAAGAAAAGATACAAAATATTGCGCATACCATGGAGAGATACAAGAAGGAGATAACAAAGTTAGTAGAAAAACTGACTCTAATCACACCCCCAGAGGTGAAGGAGAGAGAGGAGGAAGCTATTGCACATATAGATAGCATAGAGAAGGAACCAAAATAAGTTGCAGAATTGTATGACAGGATGATGAACATTTGGACCAACCTAGAAGAAGATGAGAGGATCCAGTAGCTAGAGCAGAAAGAGGAAAAAAATAACGTTGCAATTCAGGACCTAAAGAAGAGGAAAAAGACAATGGCCATATCCCTGAGAATGAGGGCCATGCAGGAGATGAAAAACCTGCAAGAAGAGGTAAAGGCAGTACAAGGAGCAAAACAAGCAAGCCAGACCCAATTGGAGCCATTACAACAAGAGGCCAAAAGAATGATAGAAGAACTGCAAATAGAGAAAGGAATACTAGAACAGACACATGTTGCAAGCAGAGAAGTATTGAAAGAGCACATGAAAAAATAGGATGTGGAAACATTGGTAGAGAAGAATGTGTAGGCAAAGGAAACAAAAGCAGAGATGGAAAAGAAGTTTCATGCACTGGAGGTAGTGCCGCAGCAAGTGAAATAAGTCTACATGGATCCGGATGAGCCACATGTTAATGTTGGGAGCCTATTGGCACAGGCCTATGATAGGAGAAAATTCAAAATTTGGAGCAGAGATTGAGGAAAACGCAACAAGCGAGGCAGAGTGGGCCAAAAGGAACAATGCGTGCCAGAAAAGAAGGAAGACCAGCACGACAAAGGGAAAATGAAGCAACACGCGATAGGATTTGTGGAAATCCGGCACATATGTGGACAAACCTAGCCATGTTATGGTTAGGGTTTTGGAGTCGTATTTTAAGGGTTCTTAACCAATTTTGTAGTATAAATAAGAGGTATGAGGTAGATAGAAGGATCATCATCTGGATCAGGAGAGGAGAGTATTATCATATCTTTGGTATATTTGGGAGTCCTTTTCGAGTCTTGAGTCTTTTTATTGTTGAGAGTTGTGGAGCTCAGATGGATTTAATGTAACTGAGAGTCAGGTCGCAAGTTGTGGAGCTTGGTGCGACACTATTCAACCTCACCCTTAACCATTAATCATTGATGTAATGTGCGCAACATTATTTTGATCAAGAAGAATAAATAAAAGAAGATGTTTGTAGACATAGCTCTAGGGGGGGTGAACCACCATAAAACACTATGTTGCAATGTGTCTGAATATTTTGTTATTTCTGCAGTTATGGTTAAATGGTTAGATGAATGAATGATTTTAATTACATCGCGCACTAGAATATGTATGCAAAATGAATATTATGAATGAATGGAATAGTAGATCTGATGAATGGTATGTTAGAGTGCATGGTTAAGTACACATAGAAGTAAAAGGAACACCCCCAATCCCTTCCATGACTACAGAAACACGTGTCCTGCAGTCACCTATAAACCATCTCAGGTGAGACTGTGTTGTGCATTAATTGTGTGGTGTAGCCTTCTGGTTTACCAGAAGGGTTGATAGTGAAAAGGGTTTTGTTGGAGAATTAAGGTAGAACCTGAGTCAACCTATACATCAAACAACGACTTCACTTGACATATACAAGACTCGACTCTTTAGGGCCATGAGCCCAAGGTAAGTAGGTAGGTCATCTTTCTTTCTCATGCATCTGCATTTTTCTTGCTCATGGTAGTTTAGTTGCATTCATGAAAGAAATAATTTCAAAGGTAGGGTGGGTAGGCATAACCAAGGTGAGAGATATAATATTCATTATGACCATTGCATAAGGAATGGGTTACATGAATTAAATACATGTATAATATCATGGGAGAAGGTCAAAGACAAACATAATCAGAAATAAGACAAAGGAAAAACATCAGATCTGACGAAAGGTAAAGCACCTAAATCTACTCATTATATTGTTGTCCATTGCAATATTGGAGTAATTGAAGATTTTTTTAACACTTCATTTGCTTCTTAGAGACATGCATGACTACTTGGTACATGTACAACATGCCTATAACATCCCCATTCAACCCATGTCGGCCACATCACACAACCTAAAATTTTGTAATGTACCCAGACTCCCACTCAGTCTCATTACCACCTTATTTATGCTTTGAACAACCAAATTGTAACAATCCCAGCATACCACTGACTATGTTACAGTAGGAGTACACTGCACAGAGTCTAATTTAAATTCAATCTATGCAATACCACTTGTAGAAAAGTGCTCAACTAAAGCCTGAGTCACACCACACAACCTATAACAACGGAAGCAACAATTTCTTTCAATACCACCTTAAGCAACAGAAATAATTCAAATATACGTGCACCGATTGCATGCACTATCACACTGTTCCCAAAACACAACCCGTTGCACCACCATCTAAGTGTCATGTGTCAACTCAGATTTCTCTTCGCGTGGAACTTAATTCTCTGACTGCACATCCCCAAATTCCAACTTAATAGTATACACATGTTACCACCCTGCGCACTTGGCCACTCAATCCTCTCCTTGTCAGCTCATAACCAACATCACCAAGTTGACATAGCAAGCTAAAATAACCATGTTAGTTGTATCCATCCATATCTACAATACATATTATATGCACCATACTCACAGGTGAAAACAACATTAAACATGGTAACAACAAATACTTATAAGAAATGACATACAAGAATTTAACTCATATCAAACATAGATAAACAAGCACACAATAGGCAAGACAAGCACATAAAGAACACTTGTCTTTTATGAAAATCACCAACTACATTCTTGACTCATACGTTCCTGCTAGCCATAGACATTGTTTCTTATAATATTTCAACAACAAGTCACACCCGAGATGGGGCTCAACTCCAGCAAGGAAAAAAGGGTCCTACGACAAACTATGCTCTGAAACTCAACAAAATTTCTTAGTCCTAAGTGCCCACTGTTGCAACTAGTCTAGAGTCCCTCATTCCCCATGCACCTGTCACATCCAAGGAAGTGTGCCCCTTCTCTTCTCACCAGTCCCTCAACTGCCCCACTCCCCTTTCCAGGGTTACCATCGGACATGAAGTATCTGATCCCTATGACTAGTGCCCAACTCACCCGGAAATGATTCTCATCAATACTCTCACCTGAAGAATATTCTCACAGGTCTGGAAACCATTCCACAAAATCCAGTCTCTCACCTAGAGAGACCGCTCACGGTCTACCAACCCCACTCTTCGAAAAATGAAACTATAGATACAACCCCCACAAATCCCTACAAGATTCTCTGGTAGATAAGGTAATAATTAGATTCTTTATACAGTCCGACCCCTTTCTTCTCACCAAATCTTGCAACATAAATAATAATCGTAATTTTCCCAAAATGCACTAAGGTCAACAATATATATTGCATGCCTTCTTCTTGACACTTGTCACCTCCAAAAACAACTTTAAGACACTTGGTGACCCTTTCCCTATCCTTGGGAACTTAAGATAAAATAATAATATATATGACATTACACTTTTCTCAGAAGTATTATAAAATATTCCCTAAGACTTATGACTCACCTCCTTTCCTTTTTCCGGTGGAGTATCCCCCCCCATCTATTTTCCATCTAATTCAGTCAGCACGCAGCGATGCAATATAATATTAATATTCATGATTGTATTTACATGGATAGGCGCACTGACCTATGTTTTCTCAGGCTCACTGGCCTCATAATCATACAAGATTCCCCACCTTAAAACATATACATTCATTCCCACACACTAACCCAAATTCCCACAACACAGTCCAATGTGTGCACTTGCCCAGGTGCGTGCAACAGAAAAAATGTGCACACCTTGTCTTTGTTAACACTTCTCCACGCACTTACTCTGATGCGCGCAACACCAAAACTAGGTCTCCTTGGCTCATCAGCCTAAATGTTCATTACATTTACACTTAGTACCAATTTGGCTCACCAGACTATATGTAAAATTACAAGGGGCTCCAGATCGGGGACACTACAATCTCATCCCCCTTATTTATGCACTGTCCTCAGTGCATTGTATATATATACAAAATTTTCAAACATCATAAAAAATATGAGGATACTCTTCTCGCATAGCATCCTCGTGTTCCCAGGTTGCATCCTCAGGACCGTACTAGGTCCATTGGACCTTTACCAGCTCCATGACTTGATTCTGGAGCTGCTTGACCTTTCGATCCAATATGAAAACCAGTCGCACTCGAAATCCACCTTCTGGCTCCACCTAAATCACATTCCAATCAATGACATAATTAGCATCAAGTACATATTTCTTAAGCAATGACACATGGAAAACATTATGAATGCATAAGGATGCAGGAAATGCAAGCATATAAGTGACATGACCAATCCTTTCAAGGATTTCAAATGGTCCACAATAGCATGCTGCTAATTTAGAATGATGTTGTCTAACTGTTCTACGAAATGACTTTCTTCGTCAGAATTCGACGATATACATTTGCAATAAATCACTATTTTTTATTGTTTAAAATCCATTTATGAATGTAGAAATGGATTCAACATGGTGAAAAACCCTTGGTACACTCGAATTATATAGAAATAATCTCTCAATTTTGTGGATCTAACAATTTCTCACCATATTTTAGACAAATGTCCCAGGAAAATATCGTCGTAAAATAATCGTTTCATGAACGTTTAGACTACGACATTTAGAAAAATTTCCCAAATTCAAGGAACTGTACCTAGCCTTCACTTTTAGAAACACATGGTCACCCACTCCAAATTCCCTATGGGTTCTGCCTTTATCTGTGTAACTTTTGTTCATATCTTGGGCAACATTTAAGTTCTACCTTATCTTTACTATCTACTCCTCCATTTCCCAGAGAAAATCTGGCCCAACTACTGTGCGGTCTACTGGGTTATCCCAACTTACAGGCATGTTACATTTTCTACCATAAAGTGATTCAAACGGGATCATCTTTAAGGATGCCTGATACCCATTGTTGTAAGCAAACTCTACCAAATGAAGGTAGTCTTCCCACTCGAATGGATTTTCCATCACATACATTATCAACATGTCTTCAATCACTCGATTTACCCTCTCAATATGACCATCCATCTTATGGTGATATGCTATGTTGAAATTCAGACTTGTTTCAAATCCCTTGAATAACCCTTTCCAAAAGTTCGAGGTGAAATTGGAATCTCTGTTAGATACAATTGTCTAAGGAACACCATGCAACTTAGAAACTTCATGCATGTATATCTCGGCAATGTCAACCGCCTTGTGTGTTGATTTCACTGGAATAAAATGGGAATCTTTAGTAAGCTTGTCCACCACCACCATAATAGAATCATGTTGCTTAACAATCCTAGGAAACTTAGTTATGAAATCCATAGTCATAACTTCCAACTTCCACTTAGGAATGGGAAAAGGATGCAATAGACAAGCCGGATGTCTGTGCTCGGCCTTGAACTTCTGAAATTTGAGACATCTCACAATAAAATATGCAACTTCCTTTTTATACATGGCCAAAAGTATTGCTTCTTGACCACAAAAATGGTCTTCTAGTAACATGGATGTCCTGCATAATGAACCTTATGCATCTCTGACAAAATCAGGCTCTTCAAATCTTGATCGTTTGGCACATAGACTCTGCATCTATACATGAGGATCTCATCCTCTCTTAACTCATAACCTTCAAAATTTGGTTGTGACAAAGCTTGTTGTAAAGTTGCACTTATATCCATATAGCACAGATCTGATTTGGAAACTTCCAAAATTCTGTCACACAAATATGTATGGTACATACTAATGGTTGCAGCATAGATTTCATGCACCCTCCTACTAAGTTCATCAACCACTTTGTTCTCTTTTCCTCTGATATTCTTTATGTCGAAGTCATACTCACTGAGGAACTCTAACCACCTTCTTTGTCTGACATTCAAACTTGGTTGTCCAAAAAAATAATTTAGACCATAATGGTCTATTCTCAACTCAAATCTCTTTCCCATGAGATAATGTCGCCACATCTTTAAGGCATGCAATATAGCTTCCAACTCTAAATCATGCGTAGCATAGAACCTTTCATGCTCTTTCAACTTCCTTGATTTGTAGCACACCACATGCCCATTCTGACTCAGGACTCCACCGAGTCCTTCCTTGCATGCATCTATGCACACAATGAAGTCTGCATCTAGATCAACAATTATTATAATTGGCACACTTGTTAACAAACACTTTAAGTACTGAAAAATCCTTGTGCAATCTGGAGTCCATTCAAATTGTGCACCTTTCTTCTGCAAGGATGTAATCGAATGCACAATCTATGAGAATCCTTTTATAAACCTTTTGTAGTAGCCTGCCAATCCCATAAATGATCTAACTTCTACAAAATTTATTGGTGTTTTCCATTCCTCGATGGGTTTTATCTTCGTTGGGTCCACAACTATTCCTTATTATGAAATAATATGACCCAAATAACGAATTCGTCGATGATAAAATGAACAGTTGCTCAAATTTGCATAAAGTTGATGATCCCTCAACACCTGCAACACCATCCTCAAGTGATGCTCATGCTATTCCACAATCTTTAAGTAAATAAGAATTTCATCCAAAAATACAATGAAAAACTTAAATCCAAGTAACTTCTGAAAACTCCATTCATTAAACACATGACAACCGGTGAATTTGACAACTCGAAATGCGCCATTGTAAACTCGTAATGGCCATACCTTGTTTTGAAGGCAATCTTACTAATGTCTTCCTCTTTTATTCTTACTTGATGATAACCATATCTAAGATCTACCTTGGAAAATATCCTTGTGCCCCTTAGCTGATCAAATAAGTCATCTATCCTTAGAAAAGGATACTTGTTCTTCATTGTTACCTTTTTCAACTTCGTGAAGTTGATACAAAGTCTCAGTGTACCATCCTTCTTCTTCACGAACAAAACTAGTGCACCCCAAGGTGACACACTTGGGTGTATATACCCTTTCTTCAGAAGTTCTTCACGTTTCATCTGCAACTCCTTCATTTCTGGCATACTCATCCTGTAAGGAGTATTGGATACATGTGCTTCTCTCAACATCATATTAATAGAGAATTCAATATCTCTTTTTGAAGGCAATCCCGCTATTTATTTAAAGGAATCCTCAAACTCTTTCAGTACTGCATAGTCTTCCGCACTCAACACTTTATCCTTAGTTGCATCTTCTATGTGCACTGCGAATACTTGGCACCCTTTTCGATAAATTTTCTTCAACTGTGAAGCCGAAACTTCTATGATATTCACATCTCGTGGAATTCCTTGAACTCATCTCAAATTTCCTTGCTCATCCAGGCAAGTAAATTCCTTCTTATAACAATCCAAGACAACATGGTGCTCGTCCAACCAAGCCATACCAATGAGGCAATCATACGAGCCCAACGGTATGATATTCAAATCATCCTTTGTGTGCAATCCATTCATCTCCAATGTACATGCCTTAACCATATCATTGATCTTCCTTTTTTCTCCTGTAGCTAACTACACCAACCAAGATTTCTCAAGCTTTCTTCTCGGCAAATGGAATCTTTCCACCATCTTAAGATCTAGATAATTATGACTAGCTCCTGAGTTTATTAAAATAGAAATGGGTTGGTCATTAATATTACCTTCTACCTCGACCATATGTGACTATAACTCAGCTTGCTTGTTATCCGACGCAGCATAAATCCTTGGCACATTTCTACCCATGTCTTCCACTATCGTAGCTTGTTGTACATTGTGCTCAATCCTCTATTTATCACCTCTTTCAGGGAAATATTTGTGCATATGATTTTCGCCACAACCCCAACACTGCATAGGTTGTACCCATGAATTTTGTCCCACTGCTTTTGATATTCTGGGATTCTGAAGAGTCATTTTTCCTTGTGCAGTATTTATGATAAACAATGGCTTAGCTCCCTTATTCCTCTTTTCCACCTTTGTTTTCATCTTATCTTCCCAAGCCTTTTGGAAAGTCGGTTTTCCCCTTTGCTTCTCATAAAGACACTTAGCGCGCCTTATGGTCTCTTCCAATGTTTTAGGGTCATCATACTGTATCTTGTCATCAATAAATGAGGGAAACCCACTCAAATATCTATGAATCCTCACTTTTCCATCCTTGATAAAAGGCACATAGTTCAACAACTCCAAAAATATTCTTTCCTACTCATCAATTGTCATATTCCCAAGCTTGAGTTCGAATAACTCCTTCATTTTCTTGTCATAGTAACGCTTGATTAAGTATTTCTTTTGGAAATATATTTTGAACTCCCTCCAAGTCACACTCTTCTCATCAATATGTTGCACTTGCACATATTGATCCCACCACATTGATGCATTTCCTTTTAACTTATAGATAACAATTCTCCCATCTGCCTACACAGAATAGTTATGCAACTGGAAGTACTTATTCATACCCAACAACCATGTCTCTGCATCTTCATCCTTCTTGTGCTCACCATCAAAGGTAGGAGGCTTTATTTTATTAATTTCTCTCTGTAGCTCGTCCACCTGAGTCCTTCTCTTATGTTTTCTGACACGGGATGGACTTGAGCAACTGCGCTCTTTCGTGAATCAATACTTACTGACACTTCTTTATTCTCTCCTTTTCTCATCATGAGACCTGCTACTTCTTGGTCTACTCGAATTTGTCTCCTTATTAATCTTCTTTTCTATTATGTCTAGGCTTTGCATCAATTTGACATTGAAGTCATCTTGTTGTGCCTTGGCTGTCATAAGACTTTCATTATCAACATTATAACTCTAGACATCTTTCTGCAATATTTGTACAGTTTCTATCAACTTTTTGCACTCCTCCTTGGATTATGTACCATCGACACCCAAACTCATATATAGATCTCGAAATTCATCATTAGGAATATAAGTCAACTATTGATTTTCCATGTTCTTAACCTTCTGTATTGATTTTGTCCTGCTCCATTCCCTAAAATTTATGCAAAATGTGCAAGCAATTAAGTTTTGTTATATGGTTTCATGCAACAACTACATGAAAATTTGCACCATTTTGTTAGAATTCTCTCTCTTGAATTTCTTGGATGATTTAACATCCAAAACTCTAGTGCACACACTCACACATCACTATCTTTGTGACCATCACCACTACATACTACTCACCAATAGTATTCTACGCAAACTAATATATGTATTGTGCAATACCAATTCTCAACGTACACATTTATTCATGCTAGTCTCTGGCCCATACAAGTCTAGTGTTGAACTAGTCTCTCTCGTACCAGAATGTAATGTCCCCAGCCACCCCAAGTTGGCCATATCATACAACCTAAAATTTTGTAACATACCTAGACTCCCATTGAGTCTCGTTACCACCTTATTTATGCTTTGAACAACCAAACTGTAACAATACCAACATACCACTAACTATGTTACCGTAGGAGTACACTGTGTGGGGTCTACATTAAATTCAATCCATTCAATATCAGTTGTAGCAATGCGCTCTACCAAATCTTGAGTCGCACCACACAACTTATAACAACGGAAGAAAAAATTTCTTTCAATACCACCTTAAGCAATGGAAATAATTCAAATATACACACACCAATTGTGTGCACTATAATACTGTTCCAACAACACAACCCTGTGCACCACCATCTAAGTGTCATGTGTCAAATCAGATTTATCTGCACCTGGAACTTAATTCTCTGACCGCACATCCCCAAATTCCAACTTAATAGTATACACAGGTTACCACCCTGCACACTCGGCCACTCAATCCTCTCCTTGTCGGCTCATAACCAACATCACTAGGTTGACATAGCAAGCTAAACTAACCATGTTAGTTGTATCCATGAATATCTACAATACATGTTATATGCATCATACTCACATGTGCAAGCAACATTAAACATGGTAACAACAAATACTTATAAGCAATGAAATACAAGAATTTAACTCATATCAAACATAGATAAACAAGCACACAATATATAAGACAAACACATAAAGAACACTTATCTTTTATGAAAATCACCAACTAGGGCCTTGACTCAGACGTTCCTCCCAACCATATACACAGTTTCTCATAGTATTTCAACAACAAGTCACCCCTGATATATGGCTCAACTCCACTAGGGAAAACAGGGTCCTAGGGACAAGCTATGCTCTGAAACTCAACATAATTGCTTAGTCCTAAGTGCCCACTACTACAGCTAGTCTACAATCCCCCATTCCCCACACACCTGTCACACCTAAGGATGTGTGCCCCTTCTATTCTCACTAGTCCCTCAGATGCCCCACGCCCCTTTCCTTGGTTACCAACAATAGGCCAAACATGAAGTATATGAGCCCTGTGATTGGTGCCCAACGCACCAGGAAACAATTCTCATCAATACTCTCACCTAGAGAATATTCTCACAGGTCTAGAAACTATCCCACAACAACTAGTCTCTCACCCAAAGAGACTTCTCACAGTCTACAAACCCCACTCTTCAACAAATGAAACTCTAGATACATCCCGCACAAATCCCTACAAGCTTCTCTAGAATATAAGGTAATAATCAAATTCTCTATACAATCAAACCCCTTTCTGCTCACCAATGCTTACAACATGAATAATAATCATAATTTTCCCAAAATATACTAAGGCCAACAATATATATTGCATGCCTTCTGCTTGACACTTGTCACCTCCAAAAGTAGCTTTAAGCCACTTGGTGACTTGTTCCCTATCCTTGGGAACTCAGGATAAAATAATAATATATCTGACATTACACTTTTCCTGTAAATATTATAAAATATTCCCTAAGACTTACAAATCACCCCCTTTCCATTTTTTGGTGGAGTAGCCCCCCCATCTTTTTCCAGTCTGAGTTAGTCAGCACGCAACGATGTAATATAATATTGATATTCATGATTGTATTTACATGGATAGGTACATTGGCCTATCTATGCTCAGGCTCACCGACCTCATAATCATACAGGCTTCCCCGCCTCAAAACATATACATTCATTCCTTCACACTAACCCAAGTGCCTGAAACACAATGAAATGTACACACTTTCCTAGGTGTGTGTTGGGAAATTAAATTGCTTAAATTGCTTTCATTTAATTATCAACCAGGGATGCTCGTAAGCTTGTGATGATGCCAACAAAATATATGTAGGAGTAGGCATCTAACTCTAATCTAAGAAAATTCAATCAAATCCTAACTCTTTCATTCCACTAAATAAGACTTAGTTGTTGTAGGCAAGAAAACACTAGCTCCCTTATAGGAGGTCCACTCGTGATGTTTCACAAAACCTATCAACAATCAGGATCATCAAGTAAACACTCATGCATTGAAAATAAATACACTTAAAAAGGCTTAAAAAGGCTTAGTTGTTGTAGTCATGAAAACAATAGCTCCCTTACAGGAGGTCTTCTCGTAATGTTTCAAATAACCTATCTACAATCAAGATCATCAAATAATTCTAATAAAAACAATAAAGCATATAAACCTATTCAAATCATTAGAACAAGAATAAAATGCTACTATGATCTATTTGCAGTGAGCTCAATTCTCCCATGAACAAAGTAACACATAAACTAAAGCATTCTAAATCTAAACTAGAGAATGGAAACTGATGTGAAAAGAAAGCTTGATTCTTATTCC
>SNQJ01S0046235.1:0-39508 GCA_010110895.2 Picea sitchensis | reverse complement strand
AAGAACACCGTCTTTACTTTTGTTCTTTGCATGGTAATCCATAAACTGTGCTATGTTTTTGCACTTGAACAATCACCGCAAACATGGAATATATGGGAATATAATGAAGAACCTTGCAAGGCGCCCTTTTTGTTACTTGATCAGTTCGATATCTACTAATTTGACATTTCAGGAATTCTTCTTTCGACACATGTTCTCCATAATATAGAATATGATCATCAGGACATGCATGAATAACTTGATACTACATTCCAATATCTTTTATAATGGCATGTAAATCTTGGTATGAGCGACACAAAACATTTGACGATGGTAACAAAAATTCACATAACAATCTACAACATAAAAAATCAATATTGGTTAATGTAAAGAATATTAATCGTACATATTGCATCCAAATTCTACAGATGATCAATTAACAATAAAAATAGAGGAAAAAAAAACCTTTATCATCATGTACTAAATGTGACAAAATATATTACATACCTTAGGAGCTGTGTGACACAAGTGTTTGACAAACCATTCATAACCTTTAAGTTCACCAACAACAATATAGCAGAGAGAAGACTTGTTTTGAAGCCTTCATAAAGAGGTTGTCTTGCCTTCTCAAGTACATGTATATCAAAAACACCATCAAGTTGGTCGTCGTCATCATCCATTCCAACATTATTAAATGTCTCCTGGATAAATATATTTGTCCCATCTTCTTCAATTGTGTTATTAGCATCATCATATTCTTCCATAGGATCATTAACTTGATATTCAATATTCGCTCCATGTTCTTGAACAAGCGCTTGTACAACCACGTCTTCCTCCACGAGCAGTTCCCTAGGGCGTCGTTCCTTTATAATTACAAACAATCAAGTAATATTAGTGTATATAATAAATATTAAAATGATACAAATGTTTACAAATATAATATAGGAAAACAAAGGCAACAAAGACAAAGACAAAGAAAACTTAGGTGAGAGCTAGAAACAAAGATAACAAATAAAGGATGAAGCTTGTGCAATTTATCAAGATGTTTATGAATATGTTGAAAAAATATAGGAAAATTATTACTTTTCTTGACATGTAGAAAGAGAGACACTTTGTGAGACATATAGTCACAACCAACAAAAATAACATATTCTTATTTCACCTTCATCATTATGTCGTATTCTTTCTTGATTTAACTTGGAGACCACAAGTTTTAAGTGGATGGCAACTTTCCCCGACCCAACTTGGAGACTGTTGTTTAATTTATAAGGGGTTGAGAGTTGAGGGATTAGGGGTTAACGCATTAATGGTCCAAGGGTTAGGGGTTAGGGTTTAAGTTTGGGTAATTAGGGGTCAGGGTTATGGGTACTTAATGGTTTAGAGGTTTATAAGGGGTCAAGGGCTAAGGTCTTAGAGGTTAACAGGTTATTGGACGTCCAAGGGTTAGGGGTACTTAGGAGTTGGTATTCTATATGGAGCAGCCAACTTAGTCGGTCAGAGCAAGAAACAAAGACAACAAATCAATGATGAAGCTTGTGCAATTTATAAGGATGTTTATGAACATGTTGAAAAAATATAGGAAAAATGTTACTTTTCTTGCAATGTAGAAAGAAAGACACTTTGTGAGATATATAGTCACAACCAACAAAAACAACATATTCTTATTTGTCGTCATCATTGTGTCATATTCTTTCTTGATTTCACTTGGAGACCACAATTTAATTTATAAGGGGTTGAGAGCTAAGGGATTAGGGGTTAACGCATTAGTGATGCAAGGGTTATGAGTTAGGGATTAAGGGGTAATTGGGGTCAAGGATAGGGGTACTTAATGGTTTAGGGGTTTATAAAGGGTCAAGGGCTAAGGGCTTAGGGGTTAATGAGTTATTGGCCATCAAAGGGTTAAGGGTACTTAGGGGTTGGTATTTTATATGGAGCAATCAATGTAGGTGAGAGCGAGAAACAAAGACAACAAATCAATGATGAAGCTTGTGCAATTTATCAAGATGTTTACGAATATATTGAAAAATATAGGAAACATGTTACTTTTCTTGACATGTAGAAATAGAGACACTTTGTGAGATATATAGTCACAACTAGCAAAAAAAACCTATTCTTATTTCACCTTCATCATTATGTCATAGTCTTCCTTGATTTCACTTGGTGACCATGACTTTTAAGTCGATGGCAACTTTCCCACAACTTGGAGATCACAATTTATAAGGGGTTGAGAGCTTATATAGCCCTCTGATCCCTAACCCTTAACCCACCCCTAACCTCTAAACCATTAACCCCTAACCCTTTAATCCATAGTCCCTAAACCCTCAAACCCTATCCCCCTAATCCTTAACACCTTAACATCATTCCCCCTAAGCCCTTAAACCCCTAACCCCTAACCCCTTAACCTCGAACCCCTAACCCCTTCAACCCTAAACCCTTAACCAATAACCCCTTACTCTCCAAGCCCTTAAGCTATTAACCCCTAACTTGGTCTAACCCCTTAATCCCTAATCCTAAACCCCTACTCCCTAAAACCCCATTAACCTCTAAATCCCCTAGGACCTAAACCCCCTAAAACCTACCTTAAACCCTAACCCATTAACCCCTTAACCATTGAGCCTTGATATGGCCTTTTTAACCCTTAAATCGCTAAAATCTTAACCCCTTACACCCTGTACCCTTAAACCTCAAACCCCTTAACCACTAAACCCTACCCCAAACCCTAATTAAAATCTACATCTTATGTCTACTTCTTCTCTTCTTAACTTACTCTCAATTTGTTGTGTACGTAGAATATATCCATAAAGAAAAAATAATATATTATTTTTCTTCTACATTTAACATATAAACGTCTACAAAAACAATCTGCAATATAAATACATATAATGAATAACTTACCAAGGGACGATATTCATGCCTGACTTCAAGGTGTCCATACTCTCTACAATGTCTTTTAGTTGTTTTTATTAAAAGTCTCCTTCTATTATAGCCTCTGCATATTTTACAAGGGCAATAACATTTTCGATCACCCAAAGCCTCCAATGCAGATCTCACGTCTCCTTGTCCTCCCAGAGGAATGTCATATGACATTTTTCCTTATCGAACTTTCAATGATGATTATATTCAAAAATCAACCTCAATAGTTTAACTATTTGTAATGCAATTAACAAAATAAACTTGTTTTGTATTCTGACCAAAAAATATCCCCTATCACCTTTGCAAATTGTCGCTAATATAGCAACAACGTCGAATGTCTCTAATATTTCAAACTTTTTTAATTATATATCACTTTTTTGTTGGACTTATGACAATTGTTGACCAGAGAGACGTTGTTTAATGGGCAAAAATATGGACTTCTTCAAACGTTGGTATGGCGACACATAGATCATTAACCTAGTCAGTCGTCGGATATTCGACGAAGTTTGTGTTCGTCGAATATCCAATGAAAGAGACTTTATCGTCGGCTATCCGATGATAAATTCCCTTTCGTCAGATAGTTGACGAATGTCGGGGCTTTTTTTTTTTAATACAAAAAATGCAAGTAAAATCCGACAATACAATCGATTTTATCGGTACCGTCGAAGTACAACATTGGTTTTTCTGCCCCATATGTAGTAGTGTTGAGGAAATAGTTACGATACATCATTTGGTGGACAATATACCATATTTTCAGCCTCCTCTACTTGCGGACACCATTCTTTGATAACAACGGTTGCAAAAAGAGACCATAAACATATCTAATTGCCTATAACTATTCATGCTATTAAAAAAAAAAAAAAAAACTTAGAAGTACTCATTGCCTTTGCAACTTATGAAATTGATATTCCAATCTCGAAAACAACTTTGCACATAGCCTCAAATTTTCCCTCAAAAGTCCTGGTTGTATGAAGGATGTCTTGTTGTTCTTCCTTCTTATTCTCCAAGACTTGGGCAATTGTAGTTTTGACCGTCTAGTAGGTTTTTGCTATCTTAAAAAACTTGGTGACTTGAGTTCGTGAATGCATTGGATCTTTTACATATTCCCCTACTTCCTGCATGATTTAATCTTTTGAGAGGATCTATTGTTTGGCCCTGACAACCTTCTCCACCCCCTCATCTTCTTGTTTGGCCACTATTGAGACTTTCCCCTTGAAGAGTTTCATTGCTTCCCAAACTTTGCCTACTACTTTGGAGGAATGAGAGGGATTCCTCGAGGTCGAAGCCCAGTCATAAACATCCCTAACCTTCATTTTATAGAAACCCCTATCCCTACTTGAGCCACGAACCATTCTCCCCGCATAAGACTCCCTAACAAGATAACAATACGACAACAGAAACAACACCACTAAATAGAGGGTGAAAAAACTAGGGAGAGAATGCCAAATGGAGGTAGATGACTCCCGTAACCCCCTAACCCAACCAACAGAGCTTTACCAGAG
The DNA here is from genome assembly GCA_010110895.2 of Picea sitchensis. NCBI lineage: Eukaryota > Viridiplantae > Streptophyta > Pinopsida > Pinales > Pinaceae > Picea > Picea sitchensis. The sequence goes on along the minus strand of SNQJ01S0046235.1, from coordinate 35,114 downwards.
TCTAGAGACAGACGAAGCCCCCCACTCCAAACTAAGAAAGCACCCTAAATCATCCACCACAAGAACAAAATACAATATAACATGTTACTTGGAGCCAATGACGTGATGAAACCTTGAACCCACTAGCTTTTCACCTAGCACTAGTTCCTCCATTCGTTCAAAAGAAGAATAGGCCAGACAAGAGCTTCATTCAGGGCAACATATGAAAGGATCCTCATCCCATCTGATAACATCATCATACTTGAACATTCTCGGCTCCTCCTTTACGAATTATCATCAAGATTTTCCTCCTCTGTACTTGGCCACCTCAAGAGGCGCAAACTGATAACAAACCCCTTGGTCTCCTCATTGTACCAATGCCCATAAACTCCCTCATAAACCATCATTTCAACAATTGGTGGGGAGGAGTTCATACTTCTCCCTGCAATCTCCCTCCACCTCTATATTGGTCGCATTAAAATTTACCTACTCACCCCTTGATGGACTTTGAATGCATTGCGAAGTGATAGCCTAACGACACATTTGAACCCCACTCATATTCAAATGAATATATTTATTTTTTATTAATATTACATATTAAATTTAATTTTTAATTTATTTTATAATTATAAATTACACTTCATTTTAATTAGTACTACTCTTCTTTACACTTTGATACTACTCTACCACTTAACATTTACTACTTAACACTTGGATTGTCGAGTGGTGATCAAAATCAAACCCTTCCTAGGCCTTCCAAAAGATCCAAACCTGTCTTAGAAGGGTAATTCAAAAAACAACCTTCAAAAAAATGTAAAATTTTGAAATCACTCATCATTTATGAAGGACAAAAAATATCATAAAATGTTGAAAGAAGGGTCAAATTTTCAATAACCCATCAATGTCCTCACTTCCAATTCTTTGTTGATCAATGAGCATTGGTTCATCACACAATACTTGCTTTTGGCACCTAAAGACTAAAATCATCTCTATTCTAGTTAGTTCTTATCCATTCCCTCATAAAGTGTATCCTTCCACAACATTAAATCCATCACATAGCTCACACCTAGATATATATATCCTACCACCGTATTGGTGTACACATTATTTTATGTGTCACATAATGAAAGCTTCCCAAAGAATCTTAAACACCTTTTCTTTATGAATCCCCACTCCAATTCATGTTTTATGAGCATTGTTGACTCTTGTCAATATGGGAATTGACATCGCATTTAGTTTACATACTTCATGTTTTTTAATCCCAAACGTGCCATAATGGAATTTGCTTTGTTATCTTTGCCTCTGACACTTGCCATAATGGCATTTCCGTTGTTATCTTTGCGTCCACTCTTGGCTTTGTAAAAAACCAAAACAACTAGTCATAGGTTATGAATGTAAATTGTAATGACAGTGGGAGCTTATTAATAAGATTAATTAAAAATGAGTTGTTTAATGTTAATTTTGAAGAGAAAACAATATACATTGAGCAAACTCAGGGAAATAAGGTCATCTCTATTTTTTCATGTTCACATTTTCCATCTCACTAATAGTATCGAACAAGTTTATTCATAGTTATTTTATTGCATTCATAATGCTATGTGTTTGCTTATTAAAATTCATGACATTTTTATAGCTTTGGTATCTAATATGATTATTATTTCAGCACATTGGCAAGCCTCTCAATCATTTAGTATGTAATTCATAGCATCATCACTAATATAATATATAATGGGAACAAGACACATAACTAAGAATTGAATGTAAATCTCTCAACAATCCACCAATCTTGTACCGGTTTGGTCAAGCTCACCATAAATATAATGCATAGTTTTTCTTCGTTTCACATAAAACTATTTAATGATTATGTTTGGGATTAGAAACTCTGTTAAGCTTTAGTGAAATTTTCCAACTTGTATGTTCTTGATTAAGTTTAGATACGAACTCACACAAAATAAAGCTTGTCAACATCACGAAAACTAAAATTGGGATTACAACAATGATAATTTTGATTCTGTTAATTTCATTTATAGCATAATCAAATGTTCACTCCTTTGTTCTCCAAAATGACCATTCCCCTTTTCTCGATTCCATGCATCTTTATCTATCACACTCTTTCATTTTCTTCTTCTCGTTTCTAGCAACATTGACATCATTATGATGACACTTTGCAAATATTTTGAGAATGCTCCATAGCTATCTCCCCCCCAACCTCATCCCAAGCCCAAGATCAATGAGATATATTCTTTGTAACATTAATGCTTGGAACAACATTTTTGAAGTTGGGTGGGATTCTTAAGAAAGCTAGGGAAAATATAACATACTTTTTGTTATCATCAAACTCACACATTAGGGATTATGCTCTAACATCCCACTCTTTCATGCATTTTCAAATGGTTTGAGAGATAAAGAGAAAAATCAATATCCCCAATAAAAATAAAATGGTGGTCTTGTTGTGTAATTTCCTTTAGTTTTGTGTTTCTATGGCTCTTGGGAAGCTCCAAATCATAAACATCTTAACCTAAATAATAAGCAATGAATGCAATCATGCTAGATTGTTACGTTCTTAGAGGCCTATAATGCAAGTAGGGTCTCTTCATTGCTTTTATACCATTTTGATCGAATATCACCCTTTAACGAAAAACCTGAAGATCTATTACAATTTCTTCTTTTCTAATGATATCTAGAATGAACATGACTCCGATGGTTAATCAAGATTGAGGTATGCTTCAAATATGAATATAATATGCAATGCTCAAGCATCATATGGATACATGGATTACATCCTCTCTGATGTGGGTGTTCACACAGATGTTTGATTTTGTGTTTCTCTAAAGTTTTATATTGTCATTTTTAACATTTTGAAATTGCTCCAAAGAAAACATGGCTCAATGGTTATGAATTTTATTATTATTAATGTATATATAACCCATCCAAAAGTTATATTTGAAATTACAAAGTATTCTTATTATTACTTATTATTGAAATTTAGACTGACAATTTTCCAAGAGAAAAAATTGCTCAATTATATATTAAAATATAATGTGTTCTCTCAACAAGTTACAACAACAAGATAGATAGCTCTGGAAGACAAATCTTTCACTAGCAGTGGGGCTTCTTGCCAAATAGCAGGAGAAAAGTAATGATGCTACAACAAATATTCAAGAGAAGAATTGTTATCATAATGAGCTCTGCCAAAATACTGACAAGACAAAAGGCTGAGAAGAAGCAGTGCTAAATTTTTTTGGTGGCGAGAGTGGGGCCCTCATGACCATCCAACTAGTGGGTATAAGTAATCAGGGAAACTTTCCCTTGTAATGTTGTCTTTGATAGGAGGTCAGCTTCCAAGTTGTACTGTCGAGATGTATGAGTGTAAGTGAGCTTCTTAAATTGGCATTGAAGTGATCGTATTTTGTCCTTCCATGCCAATAGGGTGATAATATGCAACTTTCCTTTATGGTTTAGCCAGTCAATGATAACTCTCGAGTCCCCGATCAATTGAAGATGTTTGACATGCAGTCTGGAAGCCAAATGTAGTGTAGCCCATGCACCCATTAGTTCTGCCCTTGTGTTGGTCCCCGGGTTGCAACATAAAGTCCATCTATAAAAAGAGCTTTTGTTGATTCTAATCAGTCCACCTGGGCCACTAAGTTGTGCTACTCCATCAAACCAGCCCGTCGAAGTATCCTCAGTAAGAATAGGTCTGACTAAGGTCAAGCATCCCCGAAGAATAGGTCCGACTAACTTTTTATTTTTTCCAATTTTGAAGAAGATTTTTCCAACTTTGCGCCAATCCAAGGGCTTGCTAGACCATGTGCTATCGATAGAAGGTGTTTTTTTCAAATATTTTTAAGTTTCTATTCAACCATATAAACCAATTCACTTTTGGAGGAAGTAGCTTGAAGTTGTTCTCACTAGAAAACCAATGATCAAAGCATACAGTGAGGGAGATCCCATTCCAGGTGGTATTGATGTTGTGGACCCTAACAATCCCTCGTCCCATACAAGGCGAGTAAAAATGCACTGAGTGAAGAGGTGATTAATTGATTCTGCATCTTTGTAGCAGAGTTGACAGAGATTTGGGCCAACCCATCCTTTTATTTGGAGGTTATCCCAAGTGGGGTTTTATTTTCAATTGTCAACCAAGTAAATAGCTTGATTTTAAGTGGTATTTTCCAAATCCAGAGTTGCTTACACCATCCAATGATGTTTTACTGCCAGACAGAATTTGCAATGGCGGTGTATATTTTGTTGACCAAGATGAGGCCCGAGTTGTCCCCTCCATCGGGTCTCCCAATATGAAAAAAAATCCTCCTGTAGAAGAATACCCGTGCGTGTGAGCTCTAGGCAATACGTATTCCACTCAACGTCCACTCCTGGTGGAAGATCAAAATCGAAACTGGTTTTCCAACAAGCAGTCGGGTGTCCATGAACAAGGTAAGCCGCAACTTGAAAGAGATAGCTGATGCATTTTGTGTTTAAGTGTGCAATTAATGGAGGGGGCAAGAAATAATTATGGCCGAGCCCAGTGATGCGATCCTGTCCAATTAATATCGTATGGCCAGAGCCCGATTTCCAGGTGAGCCCACTCATAATCGAGTACACTGAGGACACTAAATTCCTCTAGAACTGTGAGGCAACTCGCGAATGAGGAGTGCCAATACAGAACCAGGATGCAACAAAGGTAAAAGCCAGGTATTTATCCTTAATTACAGAACTCCAGATGCCCCTTATGGTCAGGACACGCCAGAGAGAGTTGGCGGCTAGAGCGTTGTTGAAATTGAAAATATTTCTGAACCCCCATCCACCCTTGTTTTTCGGTTTTGCCAACAATTCCCAATTGTAGAGATGTAGTTTATAGTGTTTGTTGTTGCCCGACCAGAGGAAATTAAAGGCAAGTTTTCTTAGTTTTTCCAAAACATATGTAGGTATAGTTGCAAGTGCCATCTAGTAAATCGGTTGTCCTTAGAAGGTGGCTTTTATGAGAGTGTAGCGACCTCCTATGGAGAGCCATCTATTACACTAGTGGCCAATTTTTTTTTCTACCTTGGTAATGAGCCAGTCCCAGTCCGAGGCCTTCTAGTGGTCTGCTTTTAAGAAATACCCAAGGTACTTGAAACCGAGTGAGAGGTGGATAAAATTATGAGGGAAGAGGTCCTTCAACTGATCCATGTCAAGATCTTATAAGTTGGTGAAGTGGAATGTGGATTTAGACCAGTTAATCTGTAATCCTGAGGCCCTGCAAAAGATCTTTAAGAGACCATAAATCTCCCTCCATTCAAGTAAGATGGCATTGGCCATTATAAGAACGTCATCAACGAAGAGTAGATGAAGAATTTTTACTAACCTTGATACCTTGATCCCAGTGATCCTGCCCTCTGCTTGGCTTTTTTTTAGCAGGAGGCTTAAACCTTCCATAACCAAAATGAACAGGAGCAATGATAGAGGGCAGCCTTGTCGGAGGCCTCTGCCACTGTGGAAGAATGTAGAAGGTTCTCCATTGACTAACACAACAAAATTTGCGTTCGTGACACAACTCATAATCCAGTTTAAGGTGGTTTGGTTGAAACTAATATGGATTAATATCAATCTGAGGAAATCCCAGTCTACACAGTCAAAGGCTTTTTTTAGGTCAAGCTTGAGGATAAGAGCACACAATTTTTTTTGGTGAATGCTGTGTAAACATTCATGAGCAATACCAATGGCGTCTAAAATTTGACGGCCCTTTAAAAAGCCTAGTTGTTCGCCTAACAGAGAGTGTGAGAGGATGGGTTTGAGTCTGGTGGCAATGCTTTTTGAAATGAGCTTGTAGCAGAGATTGCATAGAGCAATCGGTCTATACTCCCCAAAGGTGGTCGGGTGGTTTTCTTTCAGGATGAGTGTCAAGAAAGTAGAGTTTATAGCTCCTGAAATCTTACCATGTATCCTAGTGTCTTCCACAAGCTCCAGGAGCTCAGTCCCAACCAAATCAAAGAAATGTATATAAAACTCAACGGTCCAACCATCAGGACCCGAGCTTTTATCCGTAGAGAAAGATTTTAATGCATCCATAACCTCCTGTGATGTGCAAGGGCTTTCCATGATCATGGAGTCCTCAACTGAAACCGAGTGGGTGAAGAGACGGGTCACAGTGATATGGTCTTGTAGAGTGGCATGAGGCCTTGCCTCGTAGAGAGTATTAAAATAACTAAAGGTTGCGGCCTTGATGTCTTGTTGACCTCTGTGAATGATACCAACATCATTAGTGATAACCCAAATGTGTTTTTTATTCCTAGATGAGCTAGCAAAGCGATGGAAGAATTTGTTGTTAAGATCACCACATTTTATCCAATTAATTATGCTCCGTTGCCTCCAAAGTGCTTCATCAACAAGCAATCATTTTTTCCTCTCTGTTTCAAGTAGATTCAACTTTTGGAATCTGTCCCCATCGTAACCAGCCCATGTGTCAAGTTGAAGTATATCTTTTATGTTTTGTTCCAGCGAAAGTAGCCTGTGCAGTGATTGCCTTCGGTGGTGGGAGACCCACTTTTTTATGCAGCTTTTTACATGTTTTAGTTTCTAGGCAAATCGTTGTTGTATTCTAGTTTCTCTCTGGAACATGGGATCTGTCCAGGCTGTGTGAACAATGGCAATAAAGTCATGTTCCGCAAGCCAATAATAATTTAGCTTGAAGGGATAGTGTATGCGAGTAGCCGGAGATCCGAATTGAAGTAGAATCGGAGCATGGTCTGAAAGGAAAGGTAAATCCACCCAAGTTCTGATTTTATCATCAATAGTAGCAAGATTAACTGAAATATAGAAGCGGTCTAAACGCTTGGAGATAGAATCCTAACCCACTCTACCATTTCGCCATGTTGGAGCCAAGAAGTCTGGAGGGAAGTCTACTAATCCATGAGCCAAAAAAAGAGTTTTGAAGAAGTCAACCAATGGGTCCTGTGCAATAGCGACACCCCAAATTTCGCCCGAGCTAGTGGTGAAGTTCAAATCACTAGCAATTATTAAGTTTACATGATCTAGCAGGCCGCCGGATTCCACTTTTTCCTAGAAGATTTTTTTGTGTGTGCAAGGACCATAGGAGTTGAGAAAGTTTATCCGTTGGTTGTTCCACCTACAGGATCCAATTAATAAAATGCCACCGCAGCTCAGGTAAGGATTTAAATAAAAAAGAGAAGGATCCCAAGTGGCAGCAAGACCTCCAGAAGTTCTCAACAAGTTAACCGAGCAAGAGCAAGTTAACCGAGCAAGAGTGCCAATCTGGGCGAAATTTATTAAGAAAAGTTCTGGCTTTTTTTCCATCAACCAATGTTTCCTGTAGGAAAATATTATCTAGGGAAGATCGAGAGAGTAGTCTTCTGAAAGTAGAGGATTTAAGCCCCGCCGGCCCCCCGCACCCCCCACCCCTCTGATATTGAGGGAGATCATTATTTGGTTCTCACTAGGGCTTTCATGCCTCTAAGCACCCCAATATCAGTGTGTTGAGAGGAATAATCAGTGGTAAGAGAAAGATTGGGCCCCTCTTTGCGACGAGCGCTTCTTGCTTTGATCGGTGAGTGTTCATACCTAGTTCCTCTTGATCAAGTATGAACTTTTTCAATATCCACTACAGAGAGTTCCTTGTGTCCTGAGCTCCCCTCCTCGATGGATGGCTTGATAANCATTATTTGGTTCTCACTAGGGCTTTCATGCCTCTAAGCACCCCAATATCAGTGTGTTGAGAGGAATAATCAGTGGTAAGAGAAAGATTGGCCCCCTCTTTGCGACGAGCGCTTCTTGCTTTGATCGGTGAGTGTTCATACCTAGTTCCTCTTGATCAAGTATGAACTTTTTCAATATCCACTACAGAGAGTTCCTTGTGTCCTGAGCTCCCCTCCTCGATGGATGGCTTGATAACCGACTTACATATCTAACTATTTATTAAATTTTAACATTTTAAATAAATAGGACAACATTTTAATCTGAATAATTTTTTTAAAATGTTCATCTAATTTACTCTATCCAATGAAATTACAACTATTTTTTCAATTTTTTCATTGAATAGATATATATAGCCTTCAAGAGTACCTTCAAATTTCATCATTTTGAATCTAACCTGGTTAGATAACCGCTAGAAAGAAAAAAAAAAAACTTGGAATCTAATGTTTGGGTTTCGGGGACTAAAAGGCAGAGTGTTTATGTTTGGAAGGGGGCAAAGTCGAAGGATACAAATAGAGCCTGTCACCGTGAAAACGGTATTAGTAATACTACTAGGGCTTATTTTCAAGCGAGGAGAGGAGAATGGCGCAGGAAGAACCACAGAACGGTGAAGTTAAACTGATAGAGAGGCCCATCGATGGCGGGAAGAAGCACCCATTGGAGAATGCGTGGACTTTCTGGTTCGACAACCCCTCCGGGAAATCCAAGTCGGCAGCATGGGGCAGTTCCCTTCGTTCCGTCTACACCTTCAAGACGGTTGAAGATTTCTGGTGGTAAGTTTTTTCAGATCTTAAAAATGCAAAAGAACGCGGTTCATCGGGGTTTTCTCTACCATTTCCTCATATCCCGTATCCTCCTGATCACGCTGTGCAGTTTATACAACAACGTGTTTTTGCCGAGCAAGCTGCCCTCGGGGGCAGATTTTCACTGCTTTAAATCGGGGATAGAACCTAAGTGGGAGGATCTTATATGCGCCCATGGAGGAAAGTGGACTGCCACTAACACCCGAGGCGGCAAGGCTGGATTGGATCAACTATGGCTTAACACTGTAAAACCCCAACTCTCATGCATATGTGTGTGTATGGGCATTTGTTGTGCAGATTCAACTTTACTCATAGAGATTTTGTTATCTGATTGCAGTTGTTGGCCATGATCGGTGAACAATTTGACGAAGGCGATGAGATTTGTGGTGCTGTGGCAAGTGTAAGAGCTAGACAAGAAAAGATTGCCTTGTGGACCAGGACCGCCACCAATGAAGCTGCCCAGGTATTTATTTTTCATCAAGGGCATGCCTTTGTAATACAAATCCCTTAGAGATGCGCTGCCCAGGACAAGCGACCTAGTATCAGTTAAGTATCATATATCACAAGATAGCACAATAATTAGCCGCACCGAGATTGCATACCCCTTGGTATGGGGATCGAACTTGGGTTCTTGTGACAACTAGCTCACTTGATCTACCACTTATCCACAACTTGCTTGATTAGATGTCTTTGTTATTTGAAAAAGGGTTTTATTTTATCATTTTTCAAGAAAATTGATATTATATAACTTGAAGGAAAGCTATTGTCTTCCATTCATAGAGTACATCGAAAGAGATTATTGCATCAACATAGCGCTTCCACTACCTACCCAAACAAGTTGGGCAAGAGTATACAATAGCCCATCGAAAGAGATTATTTCATCAACATAGCTCTTCTACTATCTACTAAGCAAGCAGGGCAAGAGTAAGATCTAGCTCCTACGTCTAGGCTCTCACAATTTCATCAACATAGCCCTTTCACTACCTACTAAGCAAGTCGGGCAAGAGTAAGATCTAGCTCCTACCTCTAGGCTCTCACAATCATTTCTTAAGGAGCTTATATGAGCCAACTATTGAGTAGGTCTGGAATCTTTTGTCAAGAACTTCATCCTTCAACTTCATTTTTGTGCATATATAAATTTGTTCCACCATCAAACCATGAGTGTGCGAATATAACATGAGGTCAAGGGCATTAAAGGCCGTCCTTTCCTATTGAACACGAACTGCTGTTTGTTACTGAAAAGGTTATGCATTGAGAACTTTGGTTTAAACATAAATAACTTGCTAAGGGATTGAAATTACAATAGTCCCATCTTTTCTTCTTTTAATATCTCCAGGTAAGAGGCTTCATTGGCCAAGAGATCTGCTTAATGGTTTTGAGCCCTTAGCACATGATAGTACTCAATCAACTCGAATCTCTTTGCCTCCTTATGTATTCTTAAAATGACCCTTGCCAATGTGCAATCTTTCGGTGTTATCGCTTTACACAATTTCCAGAATGAGGATTTTTGCTCCGCTGCCAAGGGCTGATCTAAGCATCATTCCCTGCTGGAATGTAAGTATTTTTTTTAATCAAGGCCTCTTTCCACCATTTGATTTGCCCAATACCAAGCGCTACAGTATTTTGGCTCCTAAAGCTATATTCAGGAGCTGGATCTTTTATCTCTTGGTCCCCATTATGTTTTGGGGCTCTAACTGCATTCCAATTTATTAGATGGAATTGTGTTAGATTTTCCTCTTTGCCGCAGAAATTTCCAAATTTCTTTCCCAATCTATTGCATTGTTTTGATTGGTGTTAGAGAGGCTAAGCACTGGAAAATTGGAAGATCCGATAAGATTGATTTTATGAGCACCACCCGGCCTGCTGGATTTAACCATTGTGAGTCCCACTGCTGCATTCTGTTTTTGATTTGCTGACAATGTTTTGCCAGACTGCTGCGGTTGGATTTCCTAGAGAGATAGGTATTCCCAGGTACTTGAATGATGTCCAATTTGACAAACATGGGAATCTAAGATTCTAGAAATATTTTGTAGTTGTTGTGCATTTGTATTCTAGCTGTAAATGTGGCTTTTTCCTTTGTTTATTCAGCCTCTTGAAGCATTTAGAAATTGTTTCAGCATTGTGTTCAATCTTTCAGCTATGATGGTCGAAGCACCACCCATAAGCAGAGTGTCATTAGCAAACTGGGAATGATTAATTTCTTTAACTCCTTGCAAAACAAATTTCTTGTAGGTTACCAAACACTCTTTCACGTTCTAATCTCCGGCTTAAAGAGTCAGCCATAATTATATACAGTAATGGAGAGAGAGGGCACCTCTGCCTGAGGCCTCTTTTTCTCTTGAAGAAGGAAGTGGGCTTACCATTCTCAGATCTATCTTGATTATATACCAACATGTGTGGTAAAGTGAATAGAAAACATATCCTGGCTTGGGTCTTTATCTGGCTCAAGACCCCATATCGCACTGATGATCTCCTCTTCTTCTATTTCTTTGATTAAAGTTTTCTTCATTGGACACCAAAACCATAATTTCTTGTAGCATTTCCAAGGATGCATTTTAGTCGGCCTTGTCCTCTTTAGTGTATAGCTTCATAAAATGGGAATGGGCCGCCTCCTTGATGGCTGCAAAATCAGTCAACCACTCCCCATCATTAAGGCTTATTTCTTTTACTGTATTTTTCTGAAGCCTTGCTCTTTTTTGCTTGTGGAAGAAGGAAGCATTTATGTCTCTGGATTTCAGTGATAGACTTCTAGATTTCAGGTGCCATAACTCCTCTTTTCCGTTTGCTCTGTGCAGCTTTCCGCAGAGATCTCTTCATTTTCCATTCTGGACTGTAGAGAGCTAAGTTGGTTTTGAAGATTGATTTTTTCCTGGACAGGAGATGTGTAGGAACTTTTGGCCCATTCTTTTAAAGTAAGTTTGACAGCGCTTAGTTTCGCTTCCTACACAAAGGGGGGAGATCCAAGTCACAGATATAATTTCCAAAGATTTTGGATTGTGCAACTAGAAGGGGTTGAATCTAAAAGGAATGGGGTTGATATTTTGCAGCTAATTTAAGGTGAGTGAGATTGGTTTGTGGTCCGAGATACTCGAAGGAATAATGTCTGAGGTAATGATCTGGTTGTTAAGTAGGAAATCACAATGGATGAGGAAGCAATCCCATCTGGTCGCTATGTGATCTGGCCCCTAATTCTTGTTTATCCAGGTGAATTTTCCTTTTTTTTCCTTTACATCTACAAGATCTCAATCAACTAATAAATCCTCCATGCTTTCTCTGAAGGAGTCTCTTACTATACTTCCCCCCTCATTTCTTTGTTTGATAACACTACATTGAAATCCCTTGCTACTATGTTGTTCTTCACATATTTAGAGTCTTTTAGTGCCTATAGAGATCTCCAACATTCTTCTTTTTCCTTGTGGTGTACATCCCATATAAAAATTGAAAAGATGGATTCTCATACTTGTGTCTCGGTTGATGATGCTTGAAAGAACTCAATGTTGTGTTACTTTGGGAATGAGCTATTTCAAACAATGTGCTATCCCTTAGCATGCACAAACCTCCTGATGTTCCTCTGGCTATAACTGCTTTCCTGAACTGCTTGTCCATTGCTTCTTTCCTATTTCTAACATCTCAACTTCTTCTAGCTTGGTCTCCTGGATGGGAACTACAACTGGTTTTTCAGATCTGATTAGGTCTCTCTATTTTTCTTCTTTATACTTGATGCCCATTCTCCTACTATTCCAGCAGCTTACTTTCATTATTTTAGATTTGTAGGGTTAGAACTGTCGCATGTGGCTCCTTTTGACGACGTTGATTGAGAGTATCTTCCCTCCACTTCCGAAGGAGCTTTCTATGGAGGTCTCCTTTCCTTGTGGGTTCTTCTTCTTGGTCTCTTGGGAGTCACTCTTCTTCTAGATCGTCATCTTTCTCCCCTTGTTGCTAAAGTGCCTTATGCCTTGGCAAGATTTCTATGCTTTTGCATTGACATTTACCCAACTTGTTTAAAGAACTTTATAAATATTCATCGTAAGTTGGGTCAGCTTTCACTAACGATGCCTGAGCTTACTGCATTGCTTTGCTTCTTGTAACATTATTAAATTTGACCCTATAGATTTTTGTTTGTTTTCACTTTTATAAGTGAAAGTTATTGTTAATTTCATGCTCTAGGTAGCAACATATGCTTTTCCACTCCAACTTATACATATCTGTTGTCATCTTCATTATTTCTTCCAATAAAGATTGATTTTTTCCCTCTTTGTCCTTGTATTCAGTTGTCACAAGTTTAACAAATTTGTCTTCCTTTTGCTGTTCTGGCAGACTTGCCAACTCATTGGTTCAATTAAACATTTCCCAAACATGTTTTGGGGTTCATGGAAATTTAAATTTTGTCTCCAGATCTTTTTCTCCTCTAGAATGAGATTCTGAACTGCTTATATATATATATATATATATATATATATGGCCATTTCTTGGGTCTAAATCTCCATAGTTATTGATGGCTTGAAATAACTTCTTCCTGGGAAATTAGATATTTCTAAATGCAGAGTGACTAGAAAACAACTACATTTCACTACGTTCTAAAATGTGGTTGATGGTATAGTTGATGGTACGTTCTAAAATTGGTAAACTAGTCACAGACTTTTAACAATTTTTGAAGTGAACTTTCTGGGTTTGGGGAATGATTTATAGGCTTTTGCATATCTGGTATCAATGGATACTCTTCCTTGTCCTCATTATTGATTTCTCTTGAACCCTCTAATAACATTCTTGATGTTAGGCAGGCACACCTCACTTCTTGTCCTTAAAATAACACCTTTGATGATTGCACTGTCTTCTCCGATGCCTCAAACTGAAAAACAGAGGGAACCTCAAGGTTTTCTCTCTGTGCTGGATGCCCTTGAAATGAAAAGCTTGTGCATATAGAGCTAGACTGAAGCATCCTACCATTTTATTCTTAATTGTAAATATGTTTTCATGCGTTCATTTTGATTAGTGTTCTGCCCAATTGTACTTTTCTCTTTCCATCAGGCCTCTGATGCAAGGCATATACCACAAGGGCACCTATATATTAAAAATAATTATGCCAATGCAAACTCAAATACTAAATCCAACAACTTATCTTTGAAATTTTATAATTTAACACCCTTACCTTTTCCTTCTGTAGCTTGATGGTGACCATTTATACAATATGTTTCTTTGAAAGTTACCTTCTTGTCCATAGATTACCATCCCTATCGGTTGATTGACCAGTATGTGATAATCCAAGCAATTGAGTAAAATCCTTCTTCTTGAAAGTAATAAAAGCTTTGATATGTATTTTGTTTTTAATGTCTCCTTCTCATCCATAGATATCTTATCCCCATCGATTGGTTTACCACTATATGGTAATCCAAGCTATCGAGTAAAATATTTCGGCTCAAAAGTAAAAAAAAATTTGACATGTTCAGGCTTCCTTTGGCAATTGTTTTTTCAGTCGTATTTGGTGATTGTTTATGTTAAAATATAAGGGTTTGGTTTGAGATTTGGCAGTTTCATCACGTCTTAAACTACAACCGGTTTGAGCCATTCATCTGAAACTTCTCCATCTTGGATCACAGTTCTGAGATGATAACATCTTTTGAAATCCATAGAACATTGAATTTATTCTTTTCAGTATCCAAGGACTGTAATTTACCCATTGGTGTTATCTGTCTAGCTCTTTTCTTCTCTATTTTTTCTTCTGAGGTCTTTATTTTGGCGGGTCTGTTGAAGTGTTCAATGCAAAATTCTGGCTATGTTAGTTTTTGGGGTAGCTCGGGCATATACTTCTGCATTGGCGGTGTCCGAGCAACACTCTCTAGATATCAACTTTATGGTTTAAGTGAATTTTATTTAATGACTAAAGTGACTTTTATAAAGTCGAGTGACCAAAGTCATCTCAACGAGAGATTGAGTCACAGCCGTTGATCTCAAGAGATCAAGATCAGATTTTGATCGTTGATCACTTTGGAGATAGGGTTTTAGTCAGTAGGAGTTATAAAAGCAGATCTAAGGAGAGTGAGGGGTACACAATGAGTGCATAGGAACAAGAGGGAGTCTTGCTCATGTACTTGTGTCACACATTGTGTGAGGAGGTGAGAGAGTCACATACACAATGTGAGAGACTCACAGAAAGTGTGAGGGTGTGAGAGACACATTGAGCTGAGAGGAAGAGGGCAATTTGGCTGAGGAAGAGGGCAAATTTGCAGCTAGAGGAAAGGCCGATTTTTCGGGGCCGAAAAAGTAGGACCAATTTTTTAGGGCTGAAAAAGCTGGGCCAGAAAAAGCAGCCGAGAAAGTGGGACCGAAAAGCACAGCTGAAAAGCAGGCCGCTTTTGCTGGGCTGTAAGAAATTTTTGTATTAGCTGCTGTAGTTTTTTCTTCCTCTGAAGCCAATAGAATCCTCTCACTTACTGGTTTTCCCTTCGGGGTTTTTTCCAGGGGCATTGCCCAGAAATATGTGTTCAAATGTGTGTGTTGTTTATGATTCTGCTGTGCATTTTTTATTGGTTAAAGCCCAACTGTAAATTTTCTGCATAGTTTACAGAATTTAAATCAGCAGTAGATTAAATTCTGAGTTGTTAAATTATTGGCATAAAATTTCTGATTGCTGGGTTTCAAGAAATTTAACAGGCTAAGTGTCTTGTTTGCCTTCTTTTTGTGGTTCATACATCCCAGGAATTGATTTTCTGTCGACATGGCATACACAGGCAATTTGTATGTAAGAGTAGGGTTTTAATGACCTCACAGTTTTGTTTTGTATGTAAGAGTAGGGTTTTAATGACCTCACAGTTTTGTTTTGTCACATGCTTATGGATGTTTTCGACTAGTGATGGTTGGCATAGGAATTTGTTATGTGGATTTGTTACATGCTCGTGATGACAATATTCCTTGAGTGATGACCAAAATAGGAGTTGTGCCATCTCCTCGTTAATTAGTATATGCCTGTTTTTGCCTTTCTTGGGATGCTGATCGACACATAATTTTCCCTTGGTGTCAATAGAGTCTAGACACACCGCCTGATGCCCTGTCCTACCATATAGTTGACATTCATATGGTTTTATGGGCGTTGTTTTACACATATTCTGGTGATCTTTCTCTAAACTTGGTGTGTGCTGCTCTTGCAGTGATGATTGATATGTGTTTGGTTGACTTGTTTTGTGGCAAACCCATTATGCTTTCAGAGTGTTGATTGACATACAATCTGGTGATTATTGCTGCTGCATGTTTCACATGATCTCTTTAGTGAAAGTTGTTGCACAATCTGATGGTCATTGCTGTTGCATGTCTCTCACAATTTCACGACTTGGGATCAATGCATGATCTAATGGTTATTGGTATTGCATGTTCCATGCATTTTCATTAGTGATGATTTTCTTGAGTAATGTTTTTACCCAAGCTAGACCCAATTGACTATATGTAATATATATAACTATAATCCAAATATATTATAATTAATACTAAATATATGATATATTAAAATATTATAGGAAAAGTGAATACATTAATAATAATAATCTAATTTTAAGGTTACGACCAAGCCAGAGACCAAATTGGTGTATGAGACCCCCTCTGTGCAATGATTTGACTGCTGAAGTCTACGGATGTGTACACACCCTATATGATTAGGCATAGCTTTTATATATATATATATATATATATAATTTTGAGCAGCTGCAAAGGATATTCTTTTTCCAAGAAGCCCTCCAAGCTGCCCCCTTCCAAGAAGCCCTCCAAGCTGCCCCCTTTCCAGGTCAGCCCTAACCTAGCTGTCCTAACCTAAATCCTATCCTATCCTAACCTAGGAGGTGGCCCTAACCTAGACTTTATCCTATATAAAGAGAGGGAGGCACCCTCTCTTTACATCAGTCTCATATCAGTCTTCACATCAGTTTTCACAAGTTCTGGGCAGCAGCTAGAAGGTTCATTTCTGAAGGCTGGTAACACTATTCTGGGCAGCAGCTAGAAGGTTCATTTCTGAAGGCTGGTCAGTGGTAACACTATTCTGGGCAGCAGCTAGCAGCAACAAGCTAGGCTATTCTTAGGCAGCAGCTAGGGTATTCTGGGTAGCAGCTAGCAGCTGATAACTCTTTCTGCAGCAACTATTTTACTCTGTTCTAAGAGATATTATGGACAAGAACAAAGAGATATTTTGTACAACAACTGAGGCACTTCTGTAGCTGCTGATATCCTTGTTCTAGACAGCAATTAAAGACTGTTCTGGACAGAAACTCAAGGGCAGATTTGAGTCAGCCTTAAGGGCACATTTGGGACAGCAAGAGCTACAGGTCAGAGGAAGATCAGGGTAAAGGCTCAGAGAAAGGTGAAGACACAGAAACAACAGTAAGAACTATTGTCTTAGTGCTATTGTCTTATCTCTCTCTTTCTAGAAGAGCCTTGTAAGTTCATTGTACTTGTTTGACTGATCAATATATCACAAGAAGAAGTTTGCTGAGTTTTCTTCTCCTTGAGGGTTTCCCAGGATAAATACTTGTGTTTCTGTGAATGATTGTTCTTCCTATGATTCTTATGCTTCAGTTTATCTGCTAAAGTTTTAAAATAACACTACTATTATCTTCTGTATCTGTTTATACTTGAAAAATTAACATTGACAACATATCGAATTCTTCAGGGCTCAAGTTCAATACAACAATATACTTATTAAGAGCTCAACATGTCACTTGTGGGAATTGATCCTGGGTGGGGAGGATAACACTCGTATATATATATATCTAATTTTTTTGTTCTCCAAGGAAAATTATGCAGGGAAACTCAAGGGATACTTCTCCACATTTGTGGATGGCATCCCTAGTAAACCCATCGGTGTAGAATAGTGTGCCTCACCCAGTGGGTTTGAACTGGGCACTTGAGGGCATGTAACTAGCCAAATGCCCAATAACATTGACGACAACTGGTTGAGTTAACTCCCTGGGATGCATAGCTTATATATATATTGTTGGGAGAAACACTTTTTTTTTTAATGGTTAGCTATGAACCTCATCTACATTAACATGGAGGCCACATCAACATGGTAATAAGCTTGTATAATAATAATAATAAAATAACGTATATTAGCTAATATTATAATAATAACCGATTGTATGTATTATGAATCATCAATTCAAATTCTATTTTTATTTTGTTAATGTTTAATCAGTAATCATTGACTTTGTTTTGTTGTAATGAATTGGCTATCATGCCTATTTTTTTAATTATTTACAAATTTTTTGAGGATGTATATTGCTGCATCCCCAATTCCTATATTTAAATCCCCTGCCACTTTTGCACATGTGCACTGTTAGAAATAGGGAGAAGAACAGACAAAATACTTTTTTTTTTAAATTTCTGTTAACTAGATCAACAAGTACTCAATAGATCTAAATAAAAATTCTGATCAGAGGTACATAATAAGAATACAGTAGATTTGAAAACAACAATTAGATCTAAAACAATAAAATATYTCTGAGCATGCAAACTATTGGATCTGAACCAAATAATTATTTCTGAGTATGTAAGCTTAGTAGATCTAAGTACAACAATYATAGATCTAAAACATTAGAGATTTCTGAGCATGCAAACTTAGTAGATCTAAGTACAACAATCATAGATCTAAAACAATAGTTATTTCTAAGTTAGCAAACTAGTAGATCTGAGCATAAACAAATAATCCAAACTGAAGTAGAATGCAACTGAAACTTACCTCTTGAGCAATGAAGAAAGAGCTTGGCACACAAGTGAAAAGTAAGCCTTTGAATTATGCTCAGATTCAGTTTAGGTTCATAGATCAATCACTTAATGATTGATCTCTGTCAAGGAGATCATAGGACTATCTTGCCATAAGAGAAAAACCCCAAACAAAGAGACAAGAACCCCAAACAGTTTGCTTGAATGGCAAACCCTTATCTCAGCCACACACATTGAGAGATCTGACTGCTAAAGAAATTGTGGCAGCAAGAAAGGAACCTGGAAGATCAGCCATGGCCTTAATACAATCCAGATCTGTACTTAAAGAAGTGGACGACAGTCTGCAATAAAGAAGACACAGAGAAAAGGAGGCCGGTTGGAATGCCACATGGATCTCACACTTGAAAGAGGGCCGTAACAAGCAGATCTCACACACTAGAAGGGGCCGACAACTAGAACAGGGCAGATCTACACAGAGAGGGTGGTCGGCTGCTAGGTGACAGTAGATATGGACAAAGAGAGGAGGCCGACAGCTACAAGACAACAGATCTGTATAGCTGGAGTGACCTGGCTGCAAGGAGAAAAACTTAGCAGAGCAATAACTAGCCAGATATCATCAAAGAATAACCCTCCACCTTTCAAAACCAAAACCAAATCTGGACCAGTCAAGATGGCCACAAAACTGAGATGAACTGATCAGCTAGAAGGGTCGCAAATCTGAGAAGGAGCTCTCACTGAGGTAGTTGCCACCTTGAACAAGAAAAAGAGTAAGTATATGTATCTGAATAGTGAGGTAGGGTTCTAATTTATAGTTTTAGGCTAGGGCTTAGGTTAATAAAATATTAATTAATAAAATGACATTATTTAATATAAATATTAAATTAATGTCACATTAAATATTAATTAATATTTATAATTTAATCATTACAAAACCCTAAAAGAAAATTAGAAACCCCATTCATACCCAAACTCAAAAACCAAGGGTGAAGATCAATCAAGGGGTTTTTTCAGGGGCAAAACATGTCCATATGAATCTCAAGGTGACCAATAACTTTATCATCACTGCATAAGGGGGTACATCACACAATGTGGTCATGTTCATCTTCATAGTCTCTCCTAGGCCCTATGGACGATCCTGGGATAGAGGAAGAGGATCACCCATCAATATATCTTGGTATTACACCAAGATCTACCTGGTCAAAGTCCAGGTTGCCCCAGAACACATCTGGGGTCTTATCCACCAAGGTACAAGACCAATGATCAACCCATGCTTTAGGCATGGGTTCCCTGGAACACATCTAGGGGCCCTAGTCACATCTAGGGACTTATATCAACCACCAAGGAACAGATCCAAGGATCAATCCAAGCTCAGGTCAAGGATTCCCCGGAACACATCCAGGGGCCCTAGAATACATCTAAGGTCTTTACTGCTTGGTCTTTGACCAAGAACCCTAGTCATCTATTGGGGGCCCTCACAAGGGTCTTTTGCCATGGCTCTAACTGCTTGGTCCCGGACCAAGAACCCTAGGAGTGTACTGGGGGCCCTAGTCCACAACTAGGGTCTTATGCCATCCTCCAGGAGAATGGCTCGTGCAGCTGCATTAAATTCAACATGCACTGGGTAACTTAGTGTCGATCTAATATTTAGATTGGATGTTAGGGTAGTGCAACGAGGTTTGTCAGTTGGCTATAGGAGACTTTAACACAGACTGAATAGTGTCGTTCGAGGCAGGGACAAGCTGTTGTGGTTCCTGTTCATGAGCACGGCTGAGGTAGACGTTGTGGTTCCTGGTCTGTTGAGCACTGGAGTTGCTTTCTCAGGGATCTGTCGGCCGTTCATAGTCCAGGTCATCTGTTATACATTCTGCATATGCGTATAGCATTTAGAGAATATCCTCTTTATGGATTCTCTGTCAGCAGACTCTACAAACTGTTCAAAAGAAAACCTCATTACTGGTCTCTATACTGGACATGCAGTTCAAATCATACATTCAAATGGATGAATCCATTGTCAAGACATCTCTAAAAAACTGTTCAATGAGAAGACTCATACCTGGACTCTACAGTGAGTATAAAGTTTTACATTTACAAATACATGATATCACATCCACATCAGAAATGGTAACAAAATATTACAGAGAAGTGTATCTTAAGTCTTTTACCAAAAAAGATCTTAATGCATTCAGCCTGTAATATTATATGGAAAACAGAAACGTACTGAACACATCATATCAGAAATCTAAAGACTGAAAATAGAAATGCTGTCACCCAGCATGAATCAACAGAAAAAAGAGCCATCCTGAAAATATTAGCCCAGCTGCTTCTTAATCAATGACTAAGTATGGTTTCCTGACCAGCGTGATCATCCTTTACTTTGGAGATATCATCTGTACATTCATACTATTTGATATATAAATTTTTGGAGCCTTTAAACTATTTGACCTTCACTGTTTATGTGTATTTTGAATCTTGACGTGCATTGCTAAAACAAAGCTTGAGATTAATTATGCAAGGCTTGCTAAAAGAAACTTTGTTTATATCTCGAGCCTTTAAACTCTGGCAAAACTGTATCTATATGCTCTTGTAACCATGCAACATTGCTAGAATGAAGCTCGAGATTGACATATCCATGACTAGAGAATTTACACAATATTTCAACCAGTAATACTAAACTGCAGGCGAAAGTAAGTTTTGATTAAATTTTGTCTAATTAATATAAATATGCTATATTTCTTGTGTTTATACTTAACAACAGGAAGAAATCTAAATGTTTACCTGAGCTGAAACACCACATTTAGATTTTACAAGTATTTTCTTACAAAACAAATTGTATACCTGCTTTTTCTTGTTGGGGTCCTGGATTTTATGCCTTACATTACAAGACCAACGGGACCATTTTTGCATAAGACATTGACTTGGTTTCATGTTGTTTACAATTTTACAGATGTCAATTGGTAAGCAGTGGAAAGAGTTCATCGACTATAACGAAAAGATTCAGTACATGTTCCATGTAAGTTCAATTTAAGTGCTTGAGATGTGTTTTCCTTGGAGGTTTTGATAACTTGGTTTCTATTTCTTTGACTGCCTCTTATGGTCATTTGTATGTTGCACAGGAAGATGCAAAGAAGGATAAAGCTGCAAGAAATAGATATACATTATAAAGTTGAATCTCCAAGTTTCTATTTTGCCTTCCCACCTGTGAGAAACCATATATGCACTGGGAAATGAATGGTTCATCACCTAAGTGTGTTGATACATTCTTATAAGAAAGATAAAGGCAGGTATAGTGTGTTCGTTATCATCAACTATGTCCAAGATCCAATGTTGTCTGGTAAATGTGTACTTTCATGGAAGATACGTTTGTTTAGTATCTGTTTGCCCCTTTGAATATTATTACTATCATAGTACCTGTTGTAATTTGTTACTTAGCTTCCTTCAAGATTTCAAATATGTCTAGCAACCATGAGGATATGAGGACACTATTATAAGAGTTAAGTTGCACTTGGAAAATATTAATATGGTGGCGACTGATAGCTGTAGCAAAAGTACTTTTTTTTTGCAGCGAGAGAAGTTAATGAGTTTTATTACTAGAGACAGGAATAAATTCCACAATTTTATCTGGCTCTTAGCATGGATGCATCTTTGCCAATGTGTACATCTCTGTGACGGAATACAAATTTTGCCATTTTCTAGAGAACCGAGTTTGGGGAATTATGAAGTGCCTTGCAAGAGTTGTTTATTGTTTTGTAGGATTGCAATGCTTAAGTGATGTAGTTGGTTTTAACTGTTTGTAGTGGGCCTAATGGTTAAGAACACGTGTTTCCTCCTTAGAGGTCACAAGTTCAAATCCAGAGGGGTAGGGTATGTATACTTCCGTAGATTTAGTAGTCAAATTTCTGCGCAGAGGAGCCCGTTGTCCTACAAACAAGGGGGTCTCAAACACCAATTTGGTGTCTAGTTTGGCCGTGACCTTAAAATTAGATTATTATTATTAGTAATTGTGCTGTTGCAAGTTGTTTTTAGATTTTTATTCTCAATATGTTACTGGATCTATCGACCCTGGGGGATAGATCTGCGGATCCCCAGATCATATCCAGATCTGCCCAAGAAGCAATTCATAAACGTATCCCAATAATCATATGCGGATCTCAAAATTTTGGGTTTTACTAAAATACCAAAAAAAAGGTTTTCTCTGCCATTTCGTATTCTCTGAATTTCGATCCATGTGAGAAGTTGAGATGGCAGTAATCGGATCCGGTTGGCCGCTTGTACATACCATTGCGGGGCACCCTGGCTGCGGTTGCCCGAGCACCAGTGAAGGTTTGTCACCAGGGAACATAAATGTTGTCCTCAAAGAATAGTGAGCCAGAACAGAAATTGGGGCTCGGGCCCGACCATGATATGGAACGAGGGGACATTTGACGGGGAAAAATAAATTAGTGTTGGGGAGATGGTTATATGGGATATTAATAGTGTAAAGTTATGTTAATAATAACTTTATATTAATCAAATATATATATTAATCAAATATATATATATATATATATATATATATCATAGTTGCATGGGAATTGCTCAAGAGAGTTCTAGCATCTTTGAAACTCGTTTCTGACTGGATGTTTCGGGAGTTTGGGAATCGTATTTTCTGAACTCTATCTTCAGATGGGATCCTTGTTACCTGAAACTCGTTTCTGACTGGATGTTTCGGGAGTTTGGGAATCGTATTTTCTGAACTCTATCTTCAGATGGGATCCTTGTTACCTCTTTTTGTGAAGAGTTTGATTTTTGGCCTTTGGATATTGCTATATATAATTTTGTGATTAGATTGTGATAGTTACTAATAAAATCATATGTTTTTGAATAGGTTTGTGGGTAGAAATATTTTTGAAGAGATATTATATTCGAGAGAAGTAGTCATGTCTTATGACTCTATATGTCATACTATGTACTAGAAAGTTTCTTTTGATTCTTAATGAATAACATTGAAACTTTTTTTTCCGCTGGAAAAAAAAATACATAACTTATTACAATTTTTTATTATATTTATTCAAAATATTATTATAAAGAAAGACTATTATTCCAAAAATTATTTAAATAAAAAAACTTAATAATATTCACTGTATAGTTGTAGATATGAAAAACTTTTAATGCATGTATGTTTTCCTTGAAGGCCATACTAAACTTGAAAGTCAAATAAATCAATACCGTGTCCATGACAAGCATTTACTTCCTGCAAAGCATTTACTTTAGTCTGATGTCTTGTTATCTTGACCAACCATATCGTTCAAGAGTAGTACTATTTAGCTTTATCCAATTAGAACAAGAATAATGCTTCAAATTTACAAAGATGTTTGAAGTTTATATATGTAAAATATAATTTTAAAAGAATTTTAAAATTTTATATATGTATTTTTTTTCTTATTTATTAATCGAATTTTTATGGATATTAAAGTTTAATATATTTATATAATTATTAGCACAAATTAAATTAGTAATTTTGATGAACTATGAAACCTTGATGCAAAGACTATCAACAAAGAAAACCATTCCTTTGCACCGGGTCCTAAGAGTTTGAAAAAGCTTGCCCAAATGGTTGAAAATAGCATATAGTTCATAATTTGTTTGAAGTATGATAAAACTAAAACCATAAACAACCAAAATTAGAGAGCAATAATGTCTTGATAAGCTTGCATAAACGTAGAAGATACAAACGAGATGAGACAAGAGACTTATTTGCTGGAAATGCTGCCTTGAGGAGCTTGCCCGTAAGAGTTTGGCCATTCGGGGGTCATGATGGATTGGAGAAGATTTTTCTGGTTGCGTCTCTGCTATGGATTGACAGAACAAAGGGTCTAGTAGCCAATCTATTTTTTTGTCCATAAGCTCCTGCCAGATTTTTTTTTTCGCCATGTCAATCCGGAGCTCAAAGATGAGTTAGAGTTGTTCGTCTGAGAATCAGATCGTTGAATTCGTGTTTTCCCGTTGATGGGAGCATATTCCTTCCTCGAGATGATGGGGGTCTGAAGTAGTGACCAGAGGTGGGGTTATGCCTAGCTCCCCCATAGCAACATCCAAACGAGTCTTTGTTCAAGCGGATTCATTGTCTGGGGGCATGTCTTCCCATTCTACCTTGCATCCCCATGAGTCTTTTTCATTGTCTTCTCATTCTACCTTGCATCCCCATGAGTCTTTTTCATTGTGCATTTGGTTATGATATCACATTGGTTGAGTCCTGGTTTTGGGATCCCACTATTAGTAGCTTTGTGCGTTGGGGAGACATTGCGACAACGACCTCTAAGACCATAGAAAACCCCTCTAGCTCTACGCACCTTTCCTCGTTTGCGTGGCATGATGCCAGGGCGGAGGAAACAAAAAATGAGAACAAGGCAGAGGAACTATGAGCGATACCACATGGAAGATACCAAAAGAACAATGTGAGAGAAGGAAACAATGCCAGCAGGGTCTTCCTTTCTTAATGAGCTTCTGTAGACATTGCGACCCCATGAGGCCATTTGGCTTCATAACTACTTCAGGTTTTTGTACCATTCTGTCCAGAATCCAACATCACACCCACGAGAGGTAACCACCACCATAGCTTGTTGAGATAAAGATCTTTATGTTAGGCTTGAGCTGGTGTAATATTCCTATGTCAGTCATCGGCCTTGGGAGAGACAAGGAGGACTGAAGGTTGACACGTATGCACTGTTGTGTCATCAGTTTAATGTTTAAAGTGACACCCCATCTGAGGTAATGTATATATAAATATAATATAAGTTACATTTTTAAAATTTTAGAATTTAATTAATTTATTTATTAATTTTTTTTTTTACAAATTATAAAAACTTTGATTGGTTAAGAATTCATCTTCTTTGAAAGTAAGGAAACATGTTAATGGCCCAAGACCTAGAGGCATCTTGTAGGAGTGGAAGTCTACCTCTTATGTAGCAACAACGAGTTATTTCAGGTGGCTAGATTTTGTATACACATAATAATGTGTCTTCATATTGTATCAATAGACGTTAGGCCAATAGCTATGAATATTGTGACATTTTCCTTGCTTTGGAATATATATATATATATATATAGAGAGAGAGAGAGAGAGAGAGAGAGAGAGAGAGAGAGAGAGAGAGTACCTGTCGTTCCTCGCCATATCCGGATCCTGTTTTTTCAAAATTTTTATGGATCCAGATTTGTATCCGTATTTGAATCCTGATAACTTATCATTCTCTGAACTTTTCTATCCACCATAGGTTTACTACAATCAATCTGGAATCAAGATTCTAGTAATCCAGTCTAGAAAGTTGTAACAACAAAACAAGCTATTGCACCAAGGAGACATTATGAGTGAATATTGAAACATCTTTCCATTAATAGTAAATTAGAATGATTGAATCGAGAAAATTACTGCCAGAAAAAAGAGAATTCTTGGATTTAAAACCATGAATGAATGCCAAATTTATCGAAATGCTGTTTGATTTTTTGGTTGGTATAGTAATTATATGTGTGTGAGATCTGGAGGAGCAGTATCATCTGAAAGAAACATGGCAAAAGGTCAAGCAAAAAATGAAAAATCAAGGAGATAATGTGTATCTAGTTCACTTATTGAAGTCTCATGGGATTCCACTTTTCAGGCTAAACCAATTTGTTGTCTAGCAAGGAAAAATAATTTAAAACAAATGATCAACAATGGCCCCTATCACAAATATAGAAGCATCATAGATAAAACCATGAGAGAATGCTGGTTCAGAAAAAAATGATTGAAATTTGTATTGATGTGCACTATTGGCCAAAATAGAAGGGGAACTAGTGATTATAACCAGTGATTATAGCCAAGCAAAATAGATGGGTGCAAAAAACACTCCTTATAAGAGATGAAAGGCAAAGACAAGTGAGTACACATGAAATGAAATGACATAAACATGGTGTACAATAAGGTTATCCCAAGAAGGAAAACCCTAGAAAGTAAAGGATAGTTGGTAAGAAATATAAGTTGAATTGAGTTGTTGTTGTCCTTGACACAAGGGAGGAGGGTGTTATCCCCTCTCATCATTCAAATCAATAGTGTAGATGTTAACATATAATGCTTATTGAATAATCTCCTCTAGAGGCTGCCTTGGATTGATAAGGCCTTAGGGAGTAATCTTGGGCGATATCAATATGCGCCTAATGTTAGTTGGGCTGGAGGATGAAAAACTATAGGCACTTTTAAATCCAGGGAGAAGAACTCCTAGAAGAAGGAAATAACTACTAATGCATTTCTATGTAGGTGTCCTACAACAATGACTATGTGAGTGACTATAATTCTCTTATGGACCCTTAGACGTGGCATGGCCTAGAGCTCAAGTAGTGCCCTCCAGGGAGTAATGCTAGAGGGTGCTAGTGTTGTCCAATTGGGGGGTTGCAAGATGCTTGACCTCAATAGTCTTGGATGAGATGAATGAAGGTAATTTGGGCTCTTGACACAAAGAGATTTGATGTAGATGCATCAAAGGTAAAATGCCTCTAATGTATAAGGCAAGGCATCATTGATCATATTATCTTAAGCATGCTAATAAAGCTATGTTTGAGTCCATATAGAGGCAATGGAACCTCCCTACAATCTTTTAATAGCTATAGAATCTAAAGATAAAATGCTTCGTAGTGCCCTTAGATGTGGCATGACCTAGAGCTCAGGTAGTGCCCGCCAGGGAGTAATGCTAGAGGGTGCTAGTGTTGCCCAATTGGGGGGTTGCAAGATGCTTGACCTCAATAGTCTTGGATGAGATGAATGGAGGTAATTTGGGATCTTGACACAAAGAGATTTGATGTAGATGCATCAAAGGTAAAATGCCTCTAATGTATAAGGCAAGGCATCATTGATCATATTATCTTAAACATGCTAATAAAGCTATGTTTGAGTCCATATAGAGGCAATGGAACCTCCCTACAATCTTTTAATAGATATAGAATCTAAAGATAAAATGCTTCGTAGTCTCTACCTTTAACATAGAGCAAAGTTTGTAGATCTGTTTGCCTTGGGAAGATGGTGAAATGGCTCAACCCTCAATCGATGTGAGCACACCTAAAGTTGGGTGATAGGAAGGCAAAGCCCTAATAGAGGAAACTGAAGATAACATGATTGAAGAATAAGCTTTACACAGATTTATAGGAAGTGTGAAGTCAACGATCAAATTGGGACTTAAGAGGCACGGATAATCCATCCCAAAACTCTAGTGAAGCCCCTACATATATCCCTCCTAATCTTTGAATTAATTTCTTCCTTTAGGGGGGAGGACACTGGGAGGGGCATCCTGGGATATTAAGTAGGGAGGACGGTGATCATTTGAATTACCTGCTGAGCCAAGAAATTACCCGTAAGAACAAACAAGGATGCAAGCCCAATTGATCAAGGGATGTAAGTCTTTAAACACAAAAAGGGGTACAAACTCTATGAAGATAATTTATATGACTTTAGGTTGTCTCGAGGTGAAGGGGATATGCACCAAACTTTGCCTGTATAGCATACTCAAGAACAATATGTTTGCACTTGATAAGATGCCACAAAATGATAGTTTGGATCCTCTCAATGCAAGATCAATGTTTATCACATAGGTTAGGATCCTATATCTTAAACCCATATAAGATAGTGGGCTTGGTGAGGGTTTCAAAGAGCTTCATCTTGAATGGTATGCCTTGAGAATGAATATGAAATCCATGGCTAATGAGGCATGCCCTTTACATACTTCTTTTTGGGATGCTAGTTTCAAAATGAAGGTGGTACCATGAATTAGACTCCTAAGCGTAAAAGGTGGTAAGGGTGCCCTTGAAGCAAAGAGGGAAGTTCTATTAGTATTAAAGATCATAATCTCAATTTTCCAAAGATTCACTGTTTGTTGACAAAATTGACCCCTCTAGAGCAAAGGCTTGTAATACCTTATCATCTACAAATAATAGGAGTGAGATAAGGATGTGATGCACTTGACAATCATCTACGTTTTTAGTGAAATCCTTGATTAAACATTCTAACACATTGATGTAGACCCCAAAGAGGGTGGGGGAGAGAGAACATGTTGGTTTGACATCAACAATGCTCTTGTTTCTCTTAGAAATCCTGCCAGATATGTGAAAACTACTAACTACATTCTCATATCTTTGCACTAAAACACAAACAAGATTTGGTACCCTCAGTGTGGGAAACCATTCAATGAGTAAATTCTTGTGTATGATGTCAAAGGCCTTTTGAAAGTCGACAAAGAAAAAATAGACTTTCAAGGACCTCTATCCTCAATGATAACATAGAGAGTGAATATGTGATCCATTATGTAGTAATCCGTCTTAACTCAACTTATAGCCCTTAACTCTCCACCTTTGCCTCTCAAACTAGTTGGAAAGGTAAAGATCAATGGAATAAAAGTTACCCAAAGAAATGACCAATCATGATATTGCTGTAATTATTGAGATCCAAGGCATTATCTGATTTGTGTATTGGGCAAATATTACATTGGTACCAAGAAGGGGGAAAATGGAACAAACAACCTTGTTGAAAGATAGCTAGGGGGTGATGTAATGGTCCTATACCATATTCGAGGAATTCAAACTAAAGTCCTTCAAGGTCAACTTATTAGCTAGTGTAAAGTTGAATGTCATCTTTTCGAATAAGGCCATGGGTAAAGAAGTGACAAGAGGAAGGGGGAGAGAAGGGTGGGTGGCTTGAAATGTTGTATAGGGAGGAGTGTCTCCATTATGATAGCACAACTAGTGAATAGATGATCTAATGTCTAGTAATCTCTCTTAAGTCAACTTAGCCCCTAGATCTCAATGTTTGCCTCTCAAACTAGTGGGAAAAGTAAAGATCGGGACTTGTGGCATAAAGTTACACAAAGGAATGACCAATCATGATAGTCTTGTAGTTATTGAGATCCAAAGCATTATTAGATTTGCGTTTAGGGTGAACGACACGCTGGTACCAAGAAGGGGGGATATTGGAACAAACAACCTTTTTGAAAAGGATAGCTAGAGGATGATGCAAGGGTACTATACCATAATTGAGGACTTCAAATTGAAGTCCTTCAAGGTCAACGTATTAACTAGTGTTAAGCTTGTGGATGGCTCTTTGGATAAGGCCACAGGTAAAGAAGTGATAAGAGCTAGGGTATCAAAGAGCTTCATCTTGGATGATATGCCTTGGAAATGGATAGGAAAGCACTACCCCTTGAGTATGGCTAATGAGGTGTGCCCTTTACATACTTGTTATTGGGATGCGAGTTTTGCACTTAAAGTAGCCCCATGAATTGGACCCCTAAGTAAGCATAAAAGGTGGTAAGAGTACCCTTGAAGCAAAGAGGGCAGTTTTGTTAGTATTGAATATCTTAATCTTGGTTTTCCCAAGATTGACTATACGTTGAAACAATTGACCCACGATGTCAAGTTGCCTTTATAACCCCTCTAGAGTGAAGACTTGCAATACCACATCATCTACAAATGATAGGAGTGAGACAAGGACTTGATGCAATAGACAATCATCTTTTGATTTAGTGAAATCCTTTCTTAACCATTCTAACACATTGATGTAGACCCCAAAGAAGGTGAAGGAGAGAGAACAGGTCGGTTTGACACCATCATTTCTCTTGTTGCTCTTAGAAATCATGCAAGATGTGTGAAAAGTACCCACTATATTCTCATATCTTAGTGCTACTACAGAAACAAGATTTGATACCCCCAAGTGTTGGATTCCTTTCAATGAGTAAACCCTATGTATGATGTCAAAGGCCTTTTGAAAGTTGTCAAAGTAAAAATATGATTTAAAGCCACGATACACCTTGTGGGTGGTTGTGGTGTCCTTAGGGCACTAAATAATATTTGAGTTTTGTATGCATAGTTTTATAGAGGTCATATTATTTGGTCACATGAAAGGATCCTCGGTGGTGGGTGAGCCATGGTGAATGAAGGAAATGAGGGAAGGAGTCTTCCGTTGCATCCCATATATGAGTAAGTGAGATATCATAGGGGTTATGGGAAGAGAAGAAATTGAGGTGCATTTAACAAAGTCAGGGGTCATAGGCGGGGCCAAAAGAATAGTCAAACCTAATTATAATGAGAGGAGAGGGGGAAGGGGGATGGGGGTGTGTGGGACATTGGGGGGTGTATAATGTAAGGGGAAAATAAGCATCACAGGCTAGTGGGAGGCAATGAGAGATGGAAGGTATGAGAGAGTTAGAACATAGTCAACCACATTGGAGCCCCCTTTAAGATGGAAACAAGTGAATCCACATAACCTAGGAAAGCATCAAATCCCATTTAGGATATATAGACCATTAGCTTCCCCTAGATCCAAGAGATGTTCCCCATGCACAACGACAAATTTGAGGCTATAAGTGGAATATCTACTAAGGGCATAATCTCTAAGGACCAATTCAAAAATCTGTAACTTGTCCATTAAGTCATGGGTGGGGACTTTCCTCATTTCGTTCAAATTGTTGAAGTGACCCAATAGTATGAAATACTCAATCCTATAGTGAGAAATATAAGAATAGATATCTATGAAGTGGTCTGCATTTGTGTGGATAACAAGATCCGATGAGGCCAAAGGGAAGCAACACACACCATAAATATCATTAGGGTCACTCACTCACTTAATCTAGAGCCATATAAATGTAGAGTGATCATTAGAGGAAATCGAAGAGCTTGTAGGCCAAAAGTTTCCATGAACAAAGCAAGCCACATTGCCGGATCCACATAGTCCAACACACTAGCGCATGTTATGCTTGAAAGACGAAATCCAAACGATTTTATATTTTGGAGGAAAGGCCCTTTCAAGGAAATTAAAAATGTCTAGTCTTGTTGAACAACCACATCTTGAAGAGTCCCAAGGGAAGATCACACCATCCCATTGCAATTCCAATGTAAAATAGATATGCTTTGTGACAAATTAGGGGCATGGATATGGTGTAATTGAAAGGGTCGTGGGGGTGTGTGTCCCAAATAATAGCTTGAAGGTTCCAAATAATGACTTGTTTGTTGTCCTTCCTCATTGCTATTACTTGTGATCACGCCTTAATTCCTTTGTCCGTAGAGGGGTGAGATCCTCATTGAAGAAAATATTGGTCAAGATAGATAAGTTTTCACTTAGCCTTGAAGACCCTTGACCATTGTCAACATAGTGAAAGTGGATAATTAAGGTTGAGTTTGAGGTAGTTAAAGTTTTCCTAGTGTGATACCAATTCAAAACTTTATGAAGGTGTGGCTCGTTGAAAGTGGGTCATAAATATTTGGGAGGCCTTAGAGCCAAAGATTGATTTCATTAGCTTGCCTAGAAGGCTCCTCTTCAAACTTCATTCTCACAACAAGCTCAATGATGGGAGGAGCTTTCTTCCGTTTGACCACTTGCACCCAAGAGTTCCAGTTGTTGCCTTGCTTTTATCGACATTGTTGATGGTTAAATTTCTCATTCTTTAGATGCTCCCACTATAAAATTGTCTCACCATTTTTATCTTTGATGACAAAGACCTTGCTATGAAGTTTTTCCATACCTACAAAATCACGTGCCTTAGAGATCCCATGTTTAAAGGTTTATAGTTAGTTTTAAAGGGCTTCAATGGTATTCTCCTAGTTTTCCACCTGGTTAGTGAAGTCCCATTGCACCTAAAATCAAATTTTAAAATCCGTGTTGACATTGTCTTGGTTTGCTAGTGTCTTGGTAATTTTTGCTTGGTCTTGTACCCATTTATTTTGATAAACAATGAGTACATCATGTTCAACAATTAAAGGTCGAAGGTCTGCAAGAGGTACAAATGATTAATGTGCCTAATTTTCCTATGGTGGAATTTGTAATCTCTTGCATTTTCATTGTTGGAAGAGAGAATTGAGATGAGATCCATGAATGAGGGCCAACAAAGGGCCCTCCAAAATCTCAATGATGGGAGCAACTTTCTTCCTTTTGACAACTTGCACCCAGGGGTTCTGATCATTGACTTGCTTTTGTGGAATTGTTGATGATCAATTGTCTCATTCTTCGTATGCTCCTGCTATAAAATTATCTTAGCATGTTTATATTTGATGACAAAGACCTTGTTATGAAGTTTCTCCATCCCTTCGAAGGTACGAGACATGGAGTTCTCATCTTTAAAGTGTCGAGTTGGTTTTAAAGAGCTTCAATGGTATTGTCCAAGTTTGCCCCTTGGTTATTGAACTCCCTTTACACCTTTATCTTGGTTTGCTATTATCTCATGAACTTTCCCTTGGTCTTGTACTTGTTTCTTTAGATAAAAAATGATCACATCATGTTCGAC
Organism: Picea sitchensis; assembly: GCA_010110895.2. Lineage (NCBI taxonomy): Eukaryota > Viridiplantae > Streptophyta > Pinopsida > Pinales > Pinaceae > Picea > Picea sitchensis. The sequence continues at coordinate 2,674 of SNQJ01S0046235.1, read as the reverse complement.
AATTAGAGGTTGGAGTTCCTCAAGTGGGACAAGAATTTATGTGACTAATTTTCCTAGTTTATACATGCTTGGAATTTTTAACATTATGCCTTTCCATCATTGAAAGATACAATTGAGGTGGGGTCCATGGATTAAGGCCAAGAGAGGTGCCTCCAAAATTTTAGTAAGAAATAACAAAGAAAAAATGAATTAGGTAAAATCATCAATTTGGGTGTGTATTTTCCTTTGTTTTTTTTGAGAAAATAAAATATATTTTTAGAAGTTTTTCAACTTTTGGTAAAAAAAAATATTTTTTTATTTAGAATTTCACTTTAAATTACAAAACTTATCATGATTTTTTTTTTTTTATCTTTGATTATTTTTTGATTATTTTTTATTGATATTTCATATGTCAATTTAGCGATTGTTTGACAGTATGTTGCTTAAAAATGAAAACAATTTACTCATTATTAAAATGTTTTTTTATCAAAAATGAAACATGTTGCAACAATCTAAACATACTCTATTAAAGTATGAACATAGTTTTGAAGACAACAGATGAATATTATAATTACTACATTTTTTTTTTAATTTGACCAATCTCAAAAAGTTGCAGATTTTAAACACATTTAGGTTGACACCATATATCTCCCTTAATTTTTATTTAAAATTAAAATCTAAAAATTCCCTTTTGAAGAGGACAAAAAGTTTCGTAATATAAATTTTCCATAATTTTTGACTATGTATTATTGTAGATATTGATTTTTCATTTTACTGAATCATTATGTCTTATAAGAAAAATATGCAAACATATCATTAAATTGAATTCAAATTGTATCAAATGGAAATAGATTCAATTCTAAAAATGTTGGTACTTGTTCCGAAACCAGATTCATAGTATTTTAAATAGTCCCCTACTTCTCAAGTTGGAGTAAGCTGAAGTGATATGGTACCTTTATGAAAAGTACCATAGTTACAGGTTTTCGGTCGAACTAATAGTTCGACTGAAAGTTAGTAAATTTTGGTTGAAATTTAGTTTTAATGGAAAAAAATAACTTTCGGCTGAAAAACAATAATTCAGATGAAAAGTGGAAAATAGAAACATCCATAGGTCGGAAAAAACTAGGGGGACACGACGTTTCGACACAAAAAGTGACGTTTGGGCATGAAAACATATAAATTATTTCTGCCGAAATCTTATTATCACATTTGTGCACACACTCACTCTGCATTTTCACTATTTTGTTTTTCTTGGGCAACATTTTCGTTATTTTTCATTTTTTGGAGCAACATTTTTTCTTTTTTTGGGGGCAACATTTTCTAAATTGAAGATTTTCTTCAACAATTTTGTAAGTGGAGGTTTTTATAAGCGATTTCTTCATATATCAAAAAGTTTTTTTTGAAGGTAAGTTTTCTTAAAAAATTCCATTCAAAGTCTATATTTTTTTAGAATAAATTTTGTCATAAGAAAGTATTTCTCAAACATTTTTTTGTAAAAATCATTTTTTTTTTTTAACTTTTGTATAACATCAAATTTTTATCCAAAATTTCTTTTGAAACAACTTGCTTTATCAAACATTTTTTCCTAAGTTATTTAAGATATGATTTTTTTAAAAACCTTTACAAATTAAATAACCATGGGAAACAAAAGGGAGCGAAAGAGAAAATATGATTTTTTTTTTTGTAAGTTAGTGTTTTGTATTGATCCTTGTCAAAAAAATATAGCTGTCTGAGATGAAATTAGCCACGTGGTCGCGGTGCCCATGAGAGAAATCACCGTGCCAAATGTCCAAAAACTAGTATGGCCACGGTGCCCAGTTGGGAAACCACCGTTTCCAGAGTCATGCTACTGAAAGTAAACTATGCTATGAGGCCATGCAGGGCCGAAACACGTAATAGTGTACAAAAAGATACAATAGTAAGGATGCTAAGCCGAGAAGTAGAAATCATGAAAAAACATTAAAAACTTGGTCCAAGCCGCGACACTACGAAAACCTGTTTCGCTGGTGATTTTCCTTTTCCACGTTCAGCCATGGCCTGTCGAAGATCTTGAAGGAAAATCATCAGGGCGTACACTCTTCTCCAACGGTCGGCTTCCCTATTCTGTGCGTTGAGCGTTGCCAATTTGATATCCTCCAGGTCTTTTTTCATAGTGCTCAGAATATTCAAGAGTTCTGTTCAGTCCTCACACTTAGCACATGAGGGATTGGGGTGGGTGGAGAGCGGAGAGGAAGAGGAGGACCTTAGAGGGGAGGTGGGATGAGGGGTGGTGAGCGGGGGGCGAGGAGGGGAGGGCGGGTAATAGGGACGCAGAGGGGGTGAGGGAGGAGGAGGCACATATCCGAGCAAGTTCTCAAACAAATCGAACCACTCGGCCCTACATCCGTAGGGGTTCGAGAGGGGGGAGAAGTTGCATGGTGTTTGGTCAGGGACAGGCACAATGACAGGTGCCAAGGGAGGGGGAAAGAATGCCACTTCAGGTGGAGGGGCCGCTTCAGGGGGAGGGACCGCTTCAAGAGGAGTGGCAGTTTCACAGGAAGAGTCTGAGGCAGGCGGTTTCCTTCCGCGGGTTGCGTACTAGGTTGCTCCCCGCTTTGGCTTGCTCCGGGGTTGTAGCATGATGAACAACGATCTCCACAACAGGAAAGGAAACCAAGAGAGGTCGCACCAGAGCTCGATTGCAGGACGATGGGAA
>SNQJ01S0046234.1:67264-91660 GCA_010110895.2 Picea sitchensis | reverse complement strand
TAGATTTAAAAATAATATGAACATAAAATAACCTCGATACCTAATTTACAAGGAGAGTTGAAAAATAGTTCTATACCTAACTTGCAAAAAAAGGAAAGTTGAAGAGGAGTTTCAAGAATATAAATATAGAAAAACTTCTCTACATAATTTGCAAATAAAGGAACGCTGAATATGAGTTGCGTGCGATGTAACATCATTCTATATATACAAACGAAGGAGAAACTTCCTTTTGAATTTGTTAATAAAACAAATGATATCATATTAATGTTGATGATGATTTGGAAAAAAAACAAAAACATTATTATAAACAAGGTTATATGGCAGTGTACATGTGCATTCAACACTGTTTATATTTTAAGGTCACGGTCAAGTCATACCAAATTGGTGTATGAGACTCCCTTGTTTGTGGGACAAGGGACCCCCTCTGGATTTGAACTTGTGATCTCTTAAGAGGAAACACATGTTCTTAACCATCATATTTTTCCGTATACTATATATATAAAAAATAATGATATTTTTCCATTTAATTTTACTTTCTAGTCCTTACTTTTTCTATTATAGAAATTTTATTAAAAAAATCACTATACCTGGATCTTAAGATTTCACTGGTATATTGTTTTCTTACTTTAATATTATTCAGATAACATAAACTATCAAAACCTATATGAAAATGGAAATGATCTGTCTCTGTATTTATCTTAATCTTAGACATCATTTTTAAAAAATTATACATATATATACATATTAACTAAACATTAAAATATAGCAGAGAGTGTTCATGAAAACTGCATGCCTTTAAACATTAAAATATAGCAGAGACTATCCATGAAAACTACAACATTGGCAGGAGAAGGTTTTTCCACACTAGTCTAGTCGAATTAAAGATAGAGCAATGGTTTTTTAGACGGTTTTGGACAATATTTTAGGGTGAATACGACTCTGGAGACTTTGGCCAGATCTAGAGAATCGTGTAAGTGGTAAAATTGGAGATTGTACTCTGAAATTTTGTAGCGATAAAATTTTGGCCACGAGTGGCCAACCCTGTGACCAAGTCGTGGGCATGCCCATGGCTTGGACACAGGGTTGGCCACCCACGACCCAGCCTCTAAATATTAAAATATAGCAGAGACTATCCATGATAACTACAACATTGACAATAGAAGGTTTTTCCACACTAGTCTAGTCAAATTACAACCAGAGCAGTGGTTTTTGAGATAATTTTGGACAGTATTTTGGGGCAACTATGACTCTGGAGACTTTGGCTAGATCTAGAGAATCGTGTAAGTGGTAAAATTGGAGATTATACTCTAAAATTTTGTAGTGATAAAATTTTGGCAGTGGGTGGCCAGCCCTGTGACCAAGCCATGGGCACGGCCAGCCCTGTGACCAAGCCATGGGCACGCCCATGGCTTGGCCATAGGGCTAGCCACCCACGGCCCAGCCCTGTGACCAAGCCATGGGCACGCCCATGGCTTGGCCATAGGGCTGGCCACCCACGGCCCAGCCTTTAAACATTAAAATATAGCAGAGACTGTCCATGAAAACTACAACATTGACAGGAGAAGTTTTTTCCACACTAGTCTAGTCGAATTAAAGCCAGAGCAGTTGTTTTTGAGATGCTTTTGGACAGTATTTTGGTGCGACTACGACTCTAGAGAATTTGGCCAGATCTAGAGAATCGTGTAAGTGGTAAAATTGGAGATTGTACTCTGAAATTTTGTAGCGATAAAATTTTGGCCACGAGTGGCCAACCCTATGACCAAGCCATGGGCACACCCATGGCTTGGCCACAGGGCTGGCCACCAACGGCCCCCTCACAGTCCAACAATACAAATAATTACATTTAAACCATATATTTTAAAACTTATTGCTGATTATATTACCTACAATATATAAACTTACCTATTGTTTGGCGCGTCCATGCTCGCAAACATAACAACGACCCCTGCGCTCACGACCTCACGATGACCCCTGTGCTCATGACCTCCCGGTGACCTCAGATGCGCAACCTCCTCACAGATGAGCTCATGACCTCACGACCTCTGCTCCCAAGAAACAACAACAAATTTTGTAAAATGTTTCAACATCGATGTGTGGTTAATATATAAACAATCTTTCGACCGAAAGATTGTTCAACCGAACAAATTTTCAGCCGAAAATTTGTTCAGCTGAACTATCTTTCGGCCGAAAAATAGTTCAACCGAACAATTGTTCGGCCGAAAGAGGATTGCTGGAAAGAAAATATCCGACCAACTAAATTTGTACATGAAAATCGAGGGGGCAGTTATTGCACTATTCGATTTGACGTTTATTTTTTCGGCTGAAAAATAGTTCGGCCGAAAATAATATCTTTCGGTCGAAAAAGATTATTAGTTCAGCCAAAAAAATGTTTTTAGGAATTTTGGAGACCTGATTGTCACGAAAGTGTAACCCACCTCTGTGATTTCACCCTGTAGTGATAATCTTATATGTTAGTCATGCTACTCTTTCATCCGAGAATAAATTAGTATGTCATCAATAAATACTTGAACAAACTTGTCCAAGTATTCACGAAACACCTCATTTATCAATCTCATGAAAACCCTTGGGGCATTTGTCATTCCAAATAGTAGAAATATAAATTCATTGTGTCAGAACCTCATCTTAAATAAGGTTTTAGGAATATCTTCCTTAATTCGTAAGTAATGATATCTTGATCTCAATTCAATCTTTGAAAACATGGTCACTCCCTTCATTTGATCAAACAAATCGTTTATTCTTGGAAACAGATATTGGTTCTTGAACGTCACCTTGTTCAATTGACGGTACTCAATACAAAGTCTCCATGATCCATCCTTATTTCTTATGAAAATAACAAGCGCACCCCGAGGTGGCACACTTGGACGTATAATTCCAAAGTCAAAGAACTCCTTCAATTGCATTTTCAACTCGTGTAACTCAGGCATTGACATATGATAAGGTGTTCTTGCTATCGGTTCAATTCCAGGTTCCAAGTCAATTGTAAACTCCAACTCTCTTTCGGGTGGAAAACCAGGTAACTCTTCTAGAAACACATATGCAAACTCTCGTACTATTGGAATGTTTTCTAATCCTTCCTCCTTGACTTTTTCATTTAGCACTAATATTGTATATAACTTACATCCTTTGCACATTCTCTTCTATAGCTGTAGAGAAGAAATGAACCTCAAGGACACTCCCTAGTTTCTTCCTAGAATCACTCTTATCTTCCCCACATCATCTATCAAACATAACTATTTTTTCTTACAATTGAGTATCACATCATGTGATTCCAACGAATCCATACATATCACTATGTCATACGATCCTAAGATCATGACATATAGGTTGGCCTTCATTACAAAATATTCCAAGGTAATGCTACAACCCGTAACCTTTCCTTCAACCTTTTGTCTGGCACCCGAAGCCATTTCTACGTATCTAAAGTTGTCCTACTCGACTTCCTTTACCTTAATTCTCTTTAGATTTGCACTAGAAATAATGATCTATGTAGCACCTAGATCTATCAAAATACTAAAGGTTTGATCGACGATCATACCTGACATCTCAAGAATAGTGGACTGGTGCTCGAGCTCACAGTTGTTTCCCGCGACATGAATCTTGTGGGCCTTGCCCAAATCTCCAACTGTAGTTTGTCCTGTTGATCCGGTCACTCTAGCCTTCTCTATCAGATTGTCTCGCTAGTAATGTGGCTCTCCACATGTCCAAAATGTAGTCTTCAGTCCAGTACTCCTAGTCCCCGAAGTAGAAGTTGTTGGCCTACCAGTCTTAGAATCTGGTCTGTTCTACTGAACAAGCCTAAACTGTTGTTGTTGCGAGCAATGTTGTTGCTAATGCGATGGTACTCTGTAAGGAGTCCTCTACTGAGGAGTTTTTCATTGTGGTTTCATGAACATAGGTCCTCTAGACGTATCTCAATATCTTGATGTCTGTCTAGCTGGTGTCTGATGCTACTGTGCTCCTGATGTCGTCTTTCCAATTGGTCCTACAGGAGTCCTGCCCTAACCCTCGTTGTTTATCTTTTCCTTAGCTATGAGGGATTTCTGTAATGCCTCATGCAATGTTTGTGGCATTATTATTCTCACCTTTACACGAATGTTGAATTTAAGGCCGGACAAAAACTTGTTTACCTTTAGCTTCTTTGTGCTCATATGTGGAGCATACTGAAGAAGCTCCATAAATATGGCCTCATGCTCTGGTACCATGCGAACATCATGTCGTAAGGCGTTGAACTCATGGAGGTGGCACTCAATGAATTCCTGTGACAAATACCTCTCCCGGAATCGTTCCTCTAACAGTTCCCATGACATGTCTTTGACGACCATGTTTAGTTGAGGTAAGAGCATCTTCCACCATAGAAGAGAACTCCCCTTCAACTGAAAGACCACCATGTGGGCCTGCATGTTGGAAGTGTAGTCACGAAGTGAAAAGCACATCCCCATGTTCTCCAACCATGCATCTGCGGCAAAGCCATCCGTGACACCCATGAACTCGGGAAGCTTCACCTTCTCGATTTCTCTACGAATTCTACCACTTCTAGGTAGAGTTCATTGTGAACCCTCATTGGGTACATATCCTCTACCCTTATCTCTATATATTCAGTTAATCAAGGCCTCTGACATCCTTTGAAAGGACCTCATCAAACCGACCACATCTCCCACAACAACCTGCACCTACCCAATGACTTGTTCTTCTCCTTGGGGGTTAGACCCATCTAGAATGGGTTCTACTGGAGGCACTGCACATCCTCCCCTAGCACGACATTGTCTACCTCCATGACGTCCTCTAACCATGATTACCTACATACACAAATTTCAAATTTTAATTAGCAATAATTTTTTAATAAAATGTTTAATACAGTGGAAGGGAGAACAATCCAAAGTCACAGGGTTGAACCCGCTCTGATACCATGTGTAAGGTCCCCTTCATTACGAAAAAAAGTGATGTAGAAAATAGGTAAATAACAATTTTTTTTTTGAAACAAACAAATGCTACGACATAAATTAATAAGTACTCAATCAATTTCATCACAATCAACTAAAGGCAACATCACTATTATTCAATCAACCATATCCCAATGATAACATAAGGAAACTACTCTCCCAACCTATCTTGCATGGTTAGGACCTCCAAGACGCATATGCAATGCTCAAGTCCATGATTCATCCTATTGATTTTGACCATTTAAGGTCTCGGGACTGGCAACTGTTATGAGAAACAAGGAGATATCTACTCCCATAACCAACTTATATCCTAACATGATGACTGGATTATAATAGTAAGGCATGGAATCACACACAGTTAATCTTGTCAATAAATAAAATGTAAACAAATAACACTGCATCTACACAAAGAAATAGCAAGGACAATATGTTAATAACTGCATCATTTCTATGCTATTATAAAACTTTTAACTAGTGATGCAACACAATAAACACGTATCATAAACATCTATCATTTTCATGGATGTGAAACATGTTCCTTAATCGATTAATTCCGAAGTGCATATTCTAATTATAAGTAATTCAATAAGTTAAACGTTGCTCTCCATCTAAACATTATTATAACTTAACAATGCCTTGAACTTCACATGATTCCTAAATTCAACGATAGACCCAGTTCCTTCTAATTAATTAATTTAGAAATTCACAATAATTTCAATTAAGAAGAGATTATTAATACTTAACTCCATAATTCATTTAAACAATTAAGTCATTGACGATAAATAACCTTAATAGAGTCACTAAATCAGATTATATCAATCATTTTAACACATCATGAATAACCTAACTAAGCAATACTAGAAGGTATTGCTTTCCATTTAATTTAACTTTGCAAGTGGTTGTGATATGGACACCCTTGTACTCAATTTTGGAGTGATGTAATCATTGCTACAATAATAGTTTAATCTCCTTTAACTATAAGAGGACCTTAATTTGCGATCTTAGTTTTTGTTTTTCTTTTCCTTTGTGCCTTATTTAGAGATGTCACATAAATTAGTAGTTTTTCTCAATCATACCTTGTTCAAAGATTATACGTATTAAATATTGCAATTAAATGCAAATTAGGAACCACCCAACTCGATTGCCATCAAAAGTAAAACAATCCCTTTTTTCTTTACCCAGCTTTTATATATATATATATATATATATATATCTTGAAAGTAAAATAATGCCAAGTTAAAGGAGATTTTATTAATCGACGAACTGGATTTATCTAAACTCAAATAAAATATATCAAAGTTATTTACTAGTTGTTAGCGGGTATTTCTCTCTCTTAAAGTTTCCTTGGTTCGTGAGGGAGAGGTTTTAATGGCAAGGAAATCCGATCAGTTCAATCACCAGTCTTAAACCAAGGACACGTAAGCACGACTAAGGGATCAAGACCTTACAAAAGTTTCTACAGGCCAGTGCGTCGTCACTCCAGGGAGGTTGGAATGAGGTCTCGAGGGGGGAGAATTAAGGAGCAACGATCGATCTCAGAAACAAAACAAGTTCAACAATCGGAACCAGTTCGATAAGAAAGAGGCAACGCTCAAATCATATCCGGAACCTAGAAAAATTTATGGTGAAGGAAGAGGCAACGCTCAAATCGCCGCAGAGTCCCATAACAGGGTAGTGACAGATCCATTGTTTGCACAATTTCCAAATTCGTTTACAAGACAAGGATGCGCTAACAACAACAATCATAACCACATTCTTTTTCAACAAAAATATATTTACGCACGTATACATTGATTTGAGGATGGACAAGAGTTACGATATTGGAAATTACTATCGAGGAAGGTCTTTACACAGGGAAGGTTACCATCGAATCCATTGTCTCCGCACAGGGTTAATAACCAAATTTTGGTTAACAATAATTACTAAAGGTTTACTCAAAGTCCTGGGTTCAATTTTATTAATATATAAAATTACAACACTATGTAAAACCCATAGGTGTCCTAAAAACAATTATAATAACTAGAATTTATATTTGGGTGAAGGAAACTTTTTTTTTTTTAAGAACAACGATCATTGCTAAATTTTTATACATAACCTATGTCGTTCATAAAATTAAATCCACAACAATCTCTATGTAAAAACAAAAGGAAATATCGTAACTAAACTAATGATGATGAAGTCACATATGTTCTTCAACAAAAGGCACTCCTTCCTTCTTCTTCTTGCTAATCATTGAGACTTCACTGGTACCTTTCAGCTAAACGCTAGGGGTACTCTTCTTTTTCCTTATCCCCCCAAGCCGCAAAGAGGCCATGCACAAAAACCAGAATTACTCAAGTTCCAATATTGCCTCACAAGGTAAAGCCACCACTCTATCTCAAGCTTGGTATCCCAACTCTCACAAGTAAAATCAGTTAAAATTAATTTGGCACCATAACTTTACCAATAACCAGTCTCCCATTTTTCTCCTAAACCATTTTCTTTATAATTCAACAAGTTATGATTCTTCTCCCTCACACTTGTCACCCTCCTCCAAGTTGCACCAATAATTACATATTTTATTTTAATTAAAAGTCAATTTCCCTCACATTTCCCAAATGTGCTCCTTAAATTGCTCCTAGTTGTCTCTTTATTCCCCATATTCTTATTTAATGACTGACTCCTTACTAAATACTAGTTAGAGTTAAAATATGAGTCTTCTCCTAGTTAGACTAGGGATAGATAGACTATAGATACCATTTTATGTGTATACATATTTTCTCATGCTTTATTCCTTTCTTATTTTAAAATTCCATTTTGACATTTTCTTGCACACATGTGTATTGAATCAAATTTTTAGATTTATTTCACTTTTTCGTAATTCTTAAATTGATTTAGCTCTTTTCTTTTTAATTGAATTAATAATTTAGTTTAGTGTTCTCACAAAACTTAGACTTAGGCTTAATCTTTTAGCATAGGCTTAGACTTTTATTGGGATTTATAATTAATAAAATTTCTCATTAATTATTCAAATCTATTAAGGTCTAAAGATTTTTCAAGTTTTATAATTATTCTTTCAAGGTTTTCTAGGTCCCCTAGATTCATTGACTCAAGTTTTATTTACGTGACATGCCCATCAAGATGCACCTTCGTGCTCTCACGGTTCCACTCTCCTCTAACTGGTTTTTGTAGTTGTCCAACCCTTGGAGACAACACTCCATTCGGGTGACCTTGTGAAAGACTAAAGGCTTCTAAGGAATAAGGACTCAGCCTTATTGCACTCCCCTTAGAATATTCATGAGCAAATGTCTCTATCTTCCCTCACGACATTGCGGACCTCTCAAACTAGGTAATCGTTAACCTACAATTCAATCCACGACGAGAGTGCTAGGAGGCTATGACAAGGACGCTGCCCCACTTCTCCCTCAATATCTTTTTTTTGTGCATGGCCCCTTTACTCTTTATGTGAGTTAGATTAGCAAGAATTGTCATCCTACATCCATCGACAAAACATTGTCACTGATCCATATACATAACCATAATAAATCATTCATATGACAAATATGTGTAAAATGATATACTCAAACAAAACACAATCCACTCCCCGACTCAATCTGGAGCACAAGGAGGTCCATTGATGCCACCGACATCCACAATCTAGCACGTGTCTTGCACACTCATATAAACTTGTCAATAACATCTGTCAATATATATTTATCAAATGACAATAAATCACAACCCATAAACATCATCATAAAAATCCATAATCGAAACAAATAACCATGAACTATAACTAGATTACTTGCACACAATGAATTTATCTGACTAATACCTCTCCTGGAATAACATATACAACAACCTTTGATTTGAAGATGGACAAGAGTTACGATACTGAAAATTACTATCCAGGAAGGTCTTTACACATGGAAGGTTACCATCGAAGCCATTGTTTCCAAACAGGGTCAATAACTAAATTTTGGTTAACCATCAACTTAATGCACAAGGTAATCACCAAGATTCGACGATGACCTCATATTCTTGAAAATGTAATAACATATATCTTACAAAGTTTCTTTCCTGCATTCAACAATAATTACTAAAGGTTTAATCAAAGTCCCGGGGCTCAATTTTATTAATATATAAAATTACAACAATATGTAAAACCTATAGGTGTTGTAAAAACAATTATAATAACTAGAATTTATATTTGGCTGAAGGAAGCTTTGTTTTTGTAGAACAACAATCATTGGTAAATTTTTATACATAACATATGTCGTTCATAAAATTAAATCCACTACAATATCTATGTAAAAAAAGAAGGAAATATTGTAACTGATGACGATGAAGTCACAGATGTTCTTCAACAAAAGGTGCTCCTTCCTCGTTCCGCTTGCTAATTGTTGAGACTTCACTGGTACCTCCCAGCCAAATGCTAGGGGTACTCGTCTTCCCCCTTAGCCCCCCGAGCTGCAAAGGGGTCACGTACAAAAACCAAAATTACTGTAACTCCAAGCTTGCCTCACAAGGTAAATCCACCACTCTATCTCAAGCTTGGTATCCCAACTCCCACAAGTAAAATCAGTGAAAAATAATTTGGCAGCATAACTTTACCAATAACCAGTCTCCCCTTTTTCTCCTAAACCATTTTCTTTATAATTCAATAAATTAGGATTCTTCTCCCTCACACTTTTCACCCTCCTCCAAGTTGCACCAGTAATTACATATTTTATTTTAATTAAAAGTCAATTTCCCTCACATTTCCCAAATGTGCTCCTTAAATCGCTCCTAGTTATCTCTTTATTCCCCATATTCTTATTTAATGACTAACTCCTTACTAAATACTGGTTAGCGTTAAAATATGAGTCTTCTCCTAGTTAGAGTAGGGGTAGCTAGATTCTAGATACCATTTTTTTCATATACCTATTCTCTCATGCTTTATTTCTTTTTTATTTTCAAATTCCATTTTGGCATTTTCTTGCACACATGTGTATTAAATCAAATCTTTAGATTTATTTCACTTTTTCTTAATTCTTAAATTGATTTACTTCTTTCCTTTTTAATTTAATTAATAATTTAGTTTAGTATTCCAACAGAACTTAGACTTAGGCTTAATCTTTTAGCATAGTCTTAGACTTTTATTGGGATTTATGATTAATAAAATTTCTCATTAATTATTCAAATATGCTAAGGTCTAAAGATTTTTCAAGTTTTATAATTATTCTTTCAAGGTTTTCTAGGTCCCCTTGATTCATTGGCTCAAGTTGTATTTACGCGACGTGCCCGTCCACCTCCCTGCTCTAATGGTGCCACTCTCCTCTGATTGGTTTTCATAGTTGTCGAAACCTTGGAGCCAACACTCCATTCGGGCGACCTTGTGAGAGACTAAGAGCTTCTAAGGAATAATGAATCTGCATTATTGCATGCCCCTTAGAACCTTCATGAGCGACTGTCTCAGTCTTCCCTCACGACATCGTGGACCTCTCGAACTAGGTACTCATTAACCTACAATTCAAGCCATGACAAGAGTGCTAGGAGGCTATGACAAGGACGCTGCCACACCTCTCCCTAAATATCTAGTTTCTGTGCATGCCCCTTTACTCCTTATGTGAGTCAGATTAGAAAGCATCATCAACTTGCATCCATAGAAAAAACACTGTCACTGATCCATATACATAACCATAATAAATCATTCGTATGACACATATGCATAAAATGAAATACTCAAACAGAAGACAATCCACTCCCCGACTCAATCCAAATCCCAATGAGGTACATTGATGCCATTGCCATCCACAATATAGCATGTGTCGTACACACTCATGTAAACATGTCAATAGCATCTGCCAATACATATTTATCAAATGAAAATAAATCACAACCCATAAACATCATCATAAAAATCCATAATCGAAACAAATAACCATGTACTATAACCAGATGACTTGCACGCAAGTGTCCTCAAAGAATAAGTCGATAACATTTGTTTGCAAGAGCGAGATGTTAGAAATGAGATCTACAAGTGGATAAATGTTTGAATAGTTTGGAGAAGTAAGTTGGATGAGCAAATGACAAGATTTGATCACTTTTTCCACTACAAAGGTAGAGTATATAGAATCGACTCATGCTTGTAAGTAATCCATTTGTGTTATGAAACTATGTTCAGAACTAGGAATTCAAAGAGTAATTACAATTTAATGTGATAGTAATATTGTTATTATTTTGGTTAAGAATCAAACCTTTCATGTAAAAACAAAGAATATAGATATCTAATACCATTTTCATTAGGGACATGGTAGAGGATGGAAAGGTTATATTACATAAATTTGACTCTTTGCAAAATGTTGCAAATGCATTGACTAAATCAGTGAGGAAAAATAAATTCAAGTGGCTCTCTTAGTCTATGGGTCTTCTGGTCCCTAGCAATTAGTTCACAGTTTGATGCATTCTCCCTTATACTCTTGCAAGGTATATGACAAGTGGGAAAATCTTAGGATAGGTTTCTCATACACATTGTATTGTTGAGTGGAGTAGGGAATAAATGTAGAGCACTAGTATGAAATACATGGAGAGCAATAAAAAGAAACAAATGTGGAATAGTGGTAAGGAATAAATGTAGATCACTAGCAGGCAATGAATGCTAAGAAACAACAGTTGGGAAATTACTTGTTGGTGCTTTTGAGCATGCAAAATTGCAAAAGCATAAGTAGTTTATAGTTTTTTTATTCCTGTTTAGTTAGTGCTAGGGTTAAAGGACAATAGAGTGTAAGATTTAACTATGTTCCTGGAATTTTTAGGGAATCCTTATGCTACTACTGAACACTCTTGTTAAAAGCACAAAGACTTTGTATTGTAATCATTTTGTTGTTGAATAATACATTGAGTGTGGTTTAGAGTGTGGAGCGTTCCCTTGGAAATAATGTTATTTAATGATTTGTTGTTTATTTCAATTATTTGCAACTGTTATATTATAATTTTATGCACATCCTTCTCTCATGGATTAGTGTGGGAAGTTTATTTTGCACCTCTACATCCTTTCAATAAAAATTTCATTTAATTTCATACTTACAGACTTCTCAATCCCCAATCTTAGGTTGTACAAATACATAAATTCCTAATAATATTTCCATTAGCTTTGTGGTCTTATGGAAGAGAAGTGTTGCAAGAAACAATATGGCCGAAGCACCACCCAAATTGTTTCCTTCCCAATGTGTTGCATATGGCATTGTAAGTGTCCTTTTACTGATTTTCCATGTTAGAATCATTTGGCAATATAGCATTGCCATTATCATGATTTCCATCTTCATTCTTAGACTCCAAATGGGTTTTTAAGATTCGTTCATCAAAGCTATCAGCCAAGTCCATTGCTTCAAGGAACCCCACCAAGTCTTCGCTCAAATTATTTGCATCAAATTGGTCCTTTCATATGAAAGCATTTTTCGTTCTTTTAACCAAATTGTAATTCATTGGCATACTAAAATCTAACATGTTTCTAGAAGGGTCAATGCCTTCCTTCATATTTATAATATAATCTATAGTTTCCCATTTTCCTTTGATAGGCTTCGAAGGTTTACAACCTCTATTGTTGTGTTGTCTCTCTCTACAATTTTAGTTGTCTTCATTGTTCTCAAAATTCCTCTTTTGGGACGTGGCATTTGTTTGGCTAGTAATATTCTAGATTTTCCACTTTGAACATGTATAACTTTGACTATCTTCATTGTTATTGTTATCAGAATTCCTCTTTGGGGAAGAGGCTTTTGTTTCTATAGTAATATCTTACATTTTCTGCTTTACATATTAATTTTTCCATTCATAAATATCAAACACTTTTCATATATAAGATATGTTGTTTTACGAATTAGATTAAAAAAACAATTCACAAGGCATTATCATTAAAAATATCACGACTAACAATATATATAACAATTAAAAATTTTAAATTTCAGTCACAAATTTTTAAAATAACAAGACAAATTTACTTATTATTATGTTCAATATGTATAGTTTTATTTTGTAATTTTGATTAAAAAATAAAATTATAAATTATTTAATTATAATATTATCTTAAATCTAATATAGTCACAATTTTTTTTTAAAATAACAAGACAAATTTACTTATTATTATGTTCAATATGTATAGTTTTATTTTGTAATTTTGATTAAAAAATAAAATTATAATTTATTTAATTATAATATTATCTTAAATCTAATATATTTATGTGCCAAAAAAAATTGAAGTAAAAAAAATTAAACGTTTTATTACTCAAATTTCTTGTAAATCTATTTAAAAAAAAGACATAATCATCACTAATCCATTGAATACCATATCATAAAATACTTATATAACTCTCATCATCCAAATCATGTAACTCTCATCATGCATGTATTATGATGGAAACCAAACAATTTTGTCTATACATTTTTGTCTTTATCTAGATGGATAACAATCTATATTTTTGTCTTTATCTACATTTTTGTCTTTATCTACATGGGTCCATACATTGTAGTGACTCGTTATAAAGCCTAGAACATTCCATTTGGATTTCATATCAAAGTCCACACTTCAAATATCAATATTATAAAATTCTATTTAATTAATATTTTATTACAAAATATAAATTTTATATTAAAAATAATAATAAAATTACATTTTATTAGAAAGTCAAGTCCACCACTCTCTGCCATCATGCAATTATAAATATTTATACAAAACAAAACACTACATGGTTGAGTGAACAAAGTCCTGGTTGCAACGCCTTTATTTGTTTATTTATTTTAATAATATTTTTGTATGCCCACGCCCATTTCCTCTTCCTCGTCCCGTATTGTTGTTCAAGTTCATAAAACAATATAAGAACTCAAGATTAGACATAATTAAATGGCAAAATGTGTGCATGCATACGCCGTCCACATGACTTCGTTAAGAGGAGTCTAGAGAGAGGGAATATGGCATGTACTTCCAGCTTAAATAAAAAGTTATTAAATAATATTATTAATTAAAAAAATACATTGAATCTTGTATTGCATATCATATGTTTATTATAACCAATCTTTTTAAATAAATAAAAAGTAAGGTGCATACCTATTCTTTTTAAATAAAACAAAATACCGGTGCATTTTAATCTTGATAAATCTATCAGAGTGCAAAGTCAAACTTTGACCTACGATAATAGAAAACCACTACCTGAAAAAAAAAAATATAAATAATGTGTCATCCGTGTCCATCAAAGAATTAGATATTAAAAATTAGTTTGACTTTATGTATTTACACTCTAAACTTTGAAATACTTCATTCATAAATTTACAATTTTGATCCACCTACCAACCAACCAGAAACGGTGACACATTATAAATACTTAGGTTAAATGTTTTATGAAAGGATGATATTTTATTAAGGATATTTATTTTAAATTCAGTGAGAAATTATCATATTAATAGATTTAAATAGATTTAAATAATTATTCTTATATAATCTAAATATTTTAGAAATTTTTGAACGTGCAAAATCCATTTTTACATTCAAAAATAAATTTTAAATAACAAAAAAATAGTAAATCATATAAATTTAAATGACTAATTCCACATTATAAATATCAATTCAATTATGAAAAAATCTTTCATTCTAGTGTTCACTGAAGCCACCATGGATTTGTTATATTTAATGTACTTCATATTGTCTAAATATCAATTCAATTTTGAAGAAGTCTTCCATTTGGGAGTTTATGCGTGGCCAATAATCACGATATGCGGAGGATGGATTTGTTATATTTAATTTACGTCATATTCAGCTGCATCCTTTGGTACAATTATTATCAAATAATTATCCATCTATTAAAATATGGATTCAATTTTCACGTGTGTATTCTATATAGAAGTCAACGAGTTGGGGATATTCACGATATCCTGTACATGGATTTCTTATGTTTAGTTTTGTTTTTTCATGTTATATTCAGTGACATCTTATCTCTTTCCATTGCCACACAAGCAAGGGCGAGTCGGGAGGTGTTCAAAGTCAAACGTCAAACTAGACTAGTTCCTCACTCTCTTGTTTAAAAGTCCAATAAATCCACAAATTAACATAAATGTCATCCATCATGGCTGTCATACACAAATTAACCCTTTGAACTTTCAATTTTTAAAACAAATTAGAGATTTATAGTTTAGGTGATTAGTGATAATCTAAGTTATCCTTTACTCCAATAAATATGTTATTAAGTTAAATTTTATATCACAGCTAAATTTCATATTAGAGACAAACAAATTAATAAGAGTTTATAAGAAATTAATATATTTTTTTGATAGTTTCCAAAATCTAAAAATGTTTGAACATAAACATTATTGTTATATGGCATCATTAGAAATGGCATGGCAATACACCATTGTTAAATAGGTTCTCATAGGTTCATTGAGTTTCAGATGCATAAACTCAGAGCTCTCAATCCCTAATCATACTTTGTACAAATATATAAATTGCTAATAACTTATTCATTAGCTTTGTGTTTTATGGAAGAGAAGTATTGCAGGGAACAATATAGCCATAGCACCACTTAGATTGTTTCTTGTAGTGGAGTAAGAAATAAATATAGAGCTAAGCAAGAAAAAGGAGAAAATACTTACTAGTGGTAGGGAATGAATGTATATTAATAGTAGGAAATTAATTCTGAGTAATTGGTTAATTACTTGCTAGTGGTTTCTAGCATGTAGAATTAGAAAACCATAAATCGTTTGTGGTGTTTTTATGCATATTTGTTCACTATTACGGTTGGAGGAAAACACAGTGTAAGTTTTAACTCATTGTTATCTTGCCAAAATTTTTAGAGGATCCTTATGCTACTCCTGAACATTCTTGTTGAGAGCATATACACTCTATATTGTAACCATTTAGCCATTGAATAATACAATGAGTGTACTTTGGAGAGTGGAAATTTTCTCTTAGAAGGGTTTTCCCCAGATTATCATGTAATGTTCAGAGCATAGAGACTATATTGTAATCATTTAGTCATTGAATAATACAATGACTTTACTTTGGAGTGTGGAAATTTTCTCTTGGAAGGGTTTTCCCTAGATTATCATGTCGTTTAATGGTTTTTCATTTTTTTCATTTTTTTACAACTATTTTGTTCTAAGCTTTTGCATATTCTTCTCTCATATATTAGTGTAGAAAGTGTACTTCACACCATTAGTTCCTTTCATTTTGAATCACAACTAGATCACCTCAGATACAAGTTAGGGACAAGGATTTATGATCTAATCTTGGTTAGAGTGGGAGACTTCGTAGAGATAAATCTTATTACAAGAAAATGGAAAGCAATTCAATATATGAAATGGAGAAGTTTAATTGCTCTAACTTTGAATTATGGAATGTCAAAATGGAAGATCTTCTTGTAGATTGATATCTATGGGTTGTAGTGTTTGAAACCAAACCTATTGTTATGAAATATGAAGAGTGGGTCGTGTTGCAGAGACATGTAAGAATCCTTATCATTCTTTGTTTAGCTAACTTAGTATTATTAAACGTTTCTAATGAAAAAATTGTAGAAACTCTTTAGAAGAAGTTGGGGGATTTGTATCAGGATATATCGATGCTTAATAAACTTTTTATGTACAAAAAAAGTGTTTTCCTTGAGAATGGTTAATGGTTATTCTGTAGCCAAGAGCCTAAATGCATTCAATACTCTTGTCACCTAGTTGATGCCAATTGGAGTGAATATGGGTGAGGATGATCAATGTATAACCCTTTTTGTTCTTTGTCAGATTTAGGACAACTTCGTAATATCCATTAGAAGCACTATAAAAAATTGGTTCTTGATGATTTTATGGATTCTTTAGTCTTAGAGGAGATGAGGAAAAAATATTATGAATCCACCAATGAGGCCTTGGTTGTTTGTCGAAGGTTGAAGGAAAAAGGAAAGAAGAGATAAAAGGGAAGACCCAAATATAGTGGGAGACACAAGTCTTCTGGAAAATCTAAAGAAAAATCCTAGAACTGTAGCAAGGTTGGGAATTTCAAAAGAGACTCCTAGGAAGAGAAAAAGAAGAATAAAAAAGAAAATAATGATTATGATAATAAGTTTGAAAAATCTTCTCAACAGGATAGTGGAGATGCCTTTGTTGCATCTTTCACAACCCATGCACGCTAGAGTGCATGACTCATAGAATTTGGAGATTCATTCCATATGACTTCCCATCGACATTGGTTTTAAATGCATGGAAAAAAAGATGTTAGGGTGGTATACCTCGGTGATGAATCTCCTCACAGCATAGTTGACCATGCTAGAGCCTTGATTACATTCCCTAATGGAAAAGTAAAGGGGATCAATGGATTTTTACACATTTTGGGCCTACATGACACCTACTATCATTAAGCACACTTAATGATATGGGTGTGTAGGTTTTTCCCTCTAACAAAGAGTGTAATATTGTTTGAGGATGTATGGCAGTCACTAAGGGTGTTTTTGTGGA
Organism: Picea sitchensis; assembly: GCA_010110895.2. NCBI lineage: Eukaryota > Viridiplantae > Streptophyta > Pinopsida > Pinales > Pinaceae > Picea > Picea sitchensis. Next base: position 74,261 of record SNQJ01S0046234.1, on the reverse strand, counting down.
CACTTTGTTCCATATTGATGTGTGCACTATTTAGTGTAATAGTTACTTGATCTCTGCAATGGAGAGATCTATAGATCTAAACCTTCACAATCATAACCTATATATACTTCTGATGGTCCTTCTTTCTCGGTACCTAAAGAATCTCTTGGTTCAAAAAGTAAGTTACCTACATAGAAGATAATGGTATGGAACTAAAGATTGGGTCATATAGGTGAGAAGGTTCTATCTTGAAAAACAAAAATCTTGTTGATAGTTTGAATTATTATGATCTTAAATTTGATTTTTGTGAGCATTACATATATGGAAAAGATAATTTTGTTCAATTTTATTCTAATTCTCACAAATCTTTTGGGTTGTTGCACTTAATTCGATTTGATGGATTTGTGCCAATTAGAGTTCCTTTGATTTATAAGTCTTTGTATTATGTATCATACATTGATGATTATTCTAAAGGATAGATGTATATTTTATTAGATATAAAATTAAGTTTTTTAATTGGTTTAAGGAGTTTAAATATCTCTTGGAAAATTAGACTTGTAGTAAAATTAAGGTGTTGAGTATTGAAAATGGAAATGAGTTTTGTTCTACACGGTTTAACAAGTTTTGTAAGGATAATGAACTTGAAGGACATGATAAAAGTCCATATATCCCTTAGAAGAATGGAAATGGAAAATATATTAATAGAACATTAATGGAGAGAGATAATACTATGCTTTGTAGAGATGGATTAGAGAAGAAGTTTTTGGTAGAAGTGGTTTCTACTACATGTTACTTGATTAACATGTCTCCCACGTCAACTCTTGTGGATACCCTTATGGAGGTCTGGACAAGAAAGAAATCCCCACTTAAACATATTTCTATTTTTTGTTGTGAGGCATATTCTCATGTACTTAAGGAGAAGTAGTTGAAGTTGGATAACAAGGTTGTGAAATGAATCTCCATCCACTATGACATTTGTGTGAAATGGTACAAGATTTGAGATCCTATTGCTGGAAAAGTTTTGTATACCAAGAATATTATTTATAGAGAATTTAAGCCTTCTCTGATAGTGTTGCATCCAAAAGAGGATGAAAAGAAGTCAGTGGTTCAACTACTACCCAAGATTGAGAAAGATGAACCAGAAAACAAATAGGTAGCTCATGATGGATCTGATGAGGAGGAGGGTTCATAGAATTTGGAAGAGGAGGAAGAAAATCCACCTACAAATTTAAGGAATTCCATCGTCCAACAATAAATTAATGCCTAATAAATTGACATTATTAAATAAGTAAGCCTTATAATATAGTACATCTCATTGAAAGAAAATACACATTGATTGAACACAACTAAAAATAGAACAAACCATTCTTCAAAAGATTCATCTTTGAACAAAATGCTATGATCCAATTTTCCTAGAATTATTGGACATCATTAGCACTTGAAATGACTCGTAATATTCATAAATGTATGGTATCGAACTTTCAGATATGGGATATCACATGAACTATTGGACAACAATCACCACATGTATGTATCATGACCCCAATGGAATGTAGTTTCTCTGATCCAAAAGAATTGTGGACTATTGAATGGATATTTGTATACCACTACATGCTTCCCTATCTTCAAAGTGTTGTACTTTTTAAAATGTGAATTCTTCAACAAAGTCTTCACCATTGTCTCTATTCGATGGATCTTCAATAAGGGATATATGTTTTTACTCTTTAATACTCCCTTTGAGAAGATCACTAGCACAAATTTTACAACTAATTGCGATATAACCCATTTTTTCATAGTAGTAATATTCTATAACATACCCAACTCCATGTTGGGCCGCATTACTACAAGTATATCTTTGTACATTCTATACTTTTAAAATTTGTTTCAACTTGGGTCATATTTTCCATAAATTACCTACTATGATACCAAAGAATAATATGCCTTATATATGATACAATTATGCAGGTGAAATAACATGTAATCTCATCCATAACAACATAAATGTTTAAAAATATATTGTGAAACATATTCATTAAATAAAAACAACAATTAGCACATGAATACACATTATAAACAACAATATAAAGCACATATAAACATGGAATTTATCCTTTATAAAAGCACCAACTTGTTGCGGATCTCATATGTTGCACCTAGCCATAGAGAGTAATGTTATATCTCTCACAACAATAGGTCGCCCCCAAGCTAGGGCTATGACTCCACCATGGAAAATATACTCTCTCTAAGACAACTATGGTCTCAAAGTATGTACCAATTTAAAACCAGGAAGAGATACCAAACTCTAGCGAAAACTCCAACCAATAAGCTCCCATCCCCTCCAGTCTGCACAATCCAAGGAAGTATACTCCCTTTTATACACTATAGCACCTCAAGTTGTCCCATTTCCCTTGTAGGTCTCCATCATACTCCAGATAGGAATTATTAGATTTTTGGGTCCAAGATCTCCAACAACTCTCATGGAGTCTACAAGTACCCTCTAGGACTTATAACAAGGGAAAGTTATCCCAAAAAATTCTCCCTCCAAGGATTGATCCTTCCCCAAGGAAACCAAAGGAGACTTGTTCCTGGTAATCACATAGTATTCACCTAGAATCCTCAAGGTATTCAAGTCATAGGGTCTTAGTGACTCTCTCTAAATCACACCCCCACATAGAAAGGAAACAATAGCAAGAATGATATATTTTCCATTGAAAACAAAGCTTATATATGCATGGATCCTTTTTGATGAGTGGCACTCATGTATCCACCTTCCTGTCACTTGGGGACTCCTCCAACTCCTTAGGAACTTTAATATATAATCATGAAATAAGACTTAGGATTAGTTTAATATATTTTCATTATCCCACTTTTCTTAAGACTTTAGATGCCATTCCCTCTCGTGGAGTCCTAATACCCCATACTATTTGTCTAAATGTGATGTATTTTATTAATCAATTGTATGTGCATATTGCAATACAAGCTCATCAACCTTTGATCATCATAGGCTCTCTAGCCCAAAAACCATATTGACTCACCATCCTATATACCATGTGTACATGTACAAATTACAACTTGGGGTATTACACATTTTATCTCCCCCTTGTATTTAGATGATCTATTATAATTGTTTCTTGAGTAGAATGTCATCTCAGGTTGAGTATCACCTTCTATGTCTCTTGCAATCAATCATGGGGGATTCACATTGTTGACCTATATCTTATCGTGTTCTTTCATAAAGGTTTTTTTTTAATTGTGAGAAATAAGGTCAATATATTATAGGTATTGGGGATGGGATGTGGAGCCTCAAGAGATTTATAGGTAGTTGGAGGTATAAAAAGGGGTATCTAGTTAAAATAGGGGTTTCTTTTATTGGTAAGATGTATTGGGAGGGGGTTTCAACAAAATGATTTTGGTAGGTATTGATCAATATCTAGTGAAATTAGGGGTATTATTTAATATACCACAAATGATAAATACCTACCAAAATCATTTTGTTCAACCTTCCTCCTAATACATATTACCAATAAAAGAAACCCCTATGGTTCTATGTCATATGTTCACTAAGTGAATACCTCATGCAATCAATCTCTTTTATTGAGTTAAGAATGCAAAAGTCATATCTTTTAGAATTTAAGAAGAAAATTCCCTTAAAGTATAAATAACATTGTTGTATTTATATATGGTAGACTATTTGATGCAGGATCATTGCTCCACCTCAACAAAAGCGCCAATAGGTCAATACAAAGACGCGTAATGGAGAAAGGGAGAAGCATTGAACCTCCCATTTTTTTTAAATTCAAAATCTTATCCCATGGAGATTTACTTTGTAAGGCCGTAAGAGCCAAGCCATACATTTGTACAGGTAGTGGATAGGGTTGCCTTAAGTGGTTTCTTGTAGTAGGCCTAGATCGTAGTGAGGTTTGGATAAACATTTATGGAATGTAGCCATAGGAGTATGGCATTGTAACTGAGACAATGATAGCACTAAGGCAGTGAAGATGATAAGCTCACAGAGCCCTCTTTTGTAATTAAGGAGACTTGAGAAAGAAATCTCGGCTAGAGAGGTCTTAGAAGCAAAAATTAGGATAGAGTTCAGATTAGGAGAGCTTGAAAGAGATGGGACTCTGTTGAAGTCTAGTTTTTGTAAACATATGTAGAGACACATAGAGATAATAGAAGATAAGTTTTTCCTACATATGGTGTGTTTATGTATTTGTATTTATTGTTATGATTTTATATGTCATTTGTGTTTTGAATTTATGAACTAGTAAAGTATTGTATGAGTTTCAATTGTTTCTCGCCTTAGAGTTTCTGAGTGAAAGGAGTGCACATTGTCTAGAAGGAGTGTGTTGAGAGAGGTGAGTTAACCTCAGGAAAGATCAGGAGGGATACCGTTGAACCTTCACCAATAGAAGTGCAAGGAGCGCATAGGAATAACTCTGTGTTGAGTTCAAAAGGAAGCAAAGTTACTGAACACTCTGTAAGGAGGAGCTCTTCAAGGTGTGCATCGAGCGAGGAGAATGCCAAGAGGGAGAGAATAATTTATTTTCAAGAAATCCTTTGGATCTGAGTTTGAAGAAATCCCAAAAATGCAAGGTGTGCGTGGGAGATCGAAACCTTAGAAGGGGTGATCTAGAATCAGATCCAAGAAGCTTCCTAGGTCCAGAAAAGGCTCAAAATGAAAGTTCCAGGAATCAGATGAAACCAATTCCATTGCGATCGTCTTGTCGTGTTGATTATGTCCATATATTTACTTTCTCAAACAAGCGTCGTATGCGAATGTTATCGCACTCTGAACGTTTTCCCAAACAACTAAAAAGTCAACAGTCAAACTGGCAAAATGTCAATGCCGACATCAGCATGACATCACCATGCTGATGTAAGCATATTGGCATGTGGCATCACAACAGTGGGGTGACTGGACAGTGATAGGGACCAATAGCATGTTAACATGTGGCATCGAAGAACAACAAATGGTGGGGTGTCGCGTGGCCTCGACATGGGCTGCCACATGGCACCCATTGGTTAGCTCGTTGGTTGTGTGCAAAATTTTTGTAGTTAGCAGGAATCGAACCTTGAACCTCTCCAAAGAGTTTCATGCCTTAAAAAATAACCAAATGCCAATGCGCCATGCGTGTTACTTGTTTAATTAAACCCACATTGAAATTTAAATGTTGTAATGCATTAATGTATGGGCAGAAAGGGGTTGTGGATAAGCCCCAGCCCATGGTCTCTTTTACACTTATGACCATGACAGATAAGGGCGCGAGTGCCACTCCTTCAAATCAACCAAGCACGCAAGTGTAGCACCCGTCACCATGTCTATCAGGTTGGAACCAAGGGGATAGGCACACCAAAAGGGTGCGGTCCTATCACCATAACAACCACGTGACCATATGTTTTAAGATAGGGGCCAGTGCACAGCCCTTTGGGTTGGCGCTTGGCCACCTTTTATGCATGTGACCTTAATATGGAGCAAGTGCCTAGCCCTAGGTTCTATTTTTGAAATTTTGTTACACAGGTGGGTTTTTAACTATACAGATTCTTTTTTTATTGATTTTCAGGCCTGTTAATGGAGATTTTGGCCATTATTGGGAGATATTGGGCTCTTTTTGAGCCCATATTTTGGGAGGAAGTTGGGGAATGATAACCAACTTAACATATATAAAAACCATGCCTGTTTGAGGCCATGGAGGATAGTCATATTAGATTTATGCTAAAGCAAAGACAAGCCAAAGCCATTTTTATGTAGGGAAGTTGTTGAGGAGCAGACGCTTGCGGGCCATTTCTAGGAGCTACACTTAGTATTTTTCAGTGTCGTCAGTTGTGTTGGATTTATGAGGTCGAGAAGAAAATAGCGAGTCTAGTATGAGATCCATTTGATGTACCTTTGCTGTACTTTTCAAGCATTGAAGAATTAATAAAGAAGCCTCCCCCCACTAAGACAAAGGCCCAGAGATGTAGGCAATTTTGTGCCAAACTCCGTTATCACTTCTCTTGTTATGGTTTGTTGTTCTTATTTCTTCATTTTAGATCTGTAAATTGTTTTGTGGCTGATATATATTCTCTCATCTTCATCCTCTTTCATTAATCTTCCTGAATGGTTAATAATCGCATGCAATTAAAAACTCAACCACAGTCATTAAATGATATTTTCAGATCAAGTGGGATCAGAGCTAGTTGACGTTTGGATTTGAGTTTTAGATGTTAACCAGGGAAAAGATACAATGTGGTAAAGGCGAGATTGTTAAAGAGAATCCATTAATTGGATAGAGAAAGAGATCTTCTCACAATGAGAAGATGGCATTGGAAGAGGGACTTTCTTTTGATGAGAAAGATTTTCAAAAAACTTTCCTTGCTATGTCGGAGATGGTGAAAGTTTTGTATGAGGATTACTTGGAACGAAAGATACCAGTTCTTGGAAAATATTCAAAGGGCGAAAGTGAAGAGGAAGAGGATCCTCCTCAGATTCCTCCTTCACCTCCATCATCACCTCCTTCTTCTTCAAGTTCAAGTTCTAAATCTAATGCAAAGAAACATGTTCATAAACATAAGAATGAAATGCCATTATTAAAACTTGATGTTAAATTTGATATACCCATATATGATGGTGAATTTAATGTAGAGAGACTTGACAATTGGGTCAGGTAGATAGAGGTTTATTGTAGTGTACAACATATCAAGGATGAGGCCACACAAATCAAGCTGGCATCTTTGAGACTTGCAGGTACAACTCTCATCTGGTTGCAAAGAAAGTTGCAAAATGGAATGGAACAAGTGGGTAATGTATTTCCATCATGGAAAAGATTCATTTATGCACTTAGGAAACAATTATATCCTTTGGGTTATAAAGAAAAAACATTAATTGAATGACAATCTTTAAAACTAAGAAAAGGGCAAACAGTGCAAGAGTATACAGTTGGCTTTCGAAAAATGGCATTGATGTTAGATATCCCTTTACATACACAAGAAACCCTTATGAAGTATATAGGAGGTTTACCTACACATATTAGAAACA
>SNQJ01S0046234.1:48867-67254 GCA_010110895.2 Picea sitchensis | reverse complement strand
CTTGTTTCATATAAGGGTAATCATGCGACACACTAAGATAGACACATTAATCGACAGTGGATCTCAATCTAATCTAATCTCAGAAGAATTGGTTAAGCAATTGGGGTTAAAAACACAAGTACATCATAAGCCTTACAAACTGAAATGGATAAGCAATCATCATCAAATGCACATAACAAAGCAGTGCACAATCAAATTTGAAATTTCATCTCAGTATGTGGATGAGGTAACATGTGATGTAGTGTCATTAATAGAATGTGGGGAATGGTCTTAGGTAGTCCATATTTATATGATCGAAAGGAAATATTCTACATGTCAAAGAATCAATATCAATTAACCAAAGCAGGTCAAGATTATGTGGTTCGTGCTCATCATGTTAAGAAAAATAAAACACTTCAAACAATGGAACAATTAAAGAAGGCAGTTCAAGAAAGAAACAAACCAATAATTGTTTCAAATGAAGTAATCTATCTTAAGCAAGAACATGAAATGATTGTTGAATGGAAAATCAATCATAGGATGCTTCAAGATAAGCTCATCTCATGCAAATATTACAAGTATATAATCTCATTTGCAGTCATATTTTTTATGCTATCATTAAAAACGTTGTCTACATGGATGATAGTGGCTTCAGTAAAATGTGTCAGGGTTCAAATGGCTAACAATATGCTGTTAGTTGTCATGATTATGTTACAGTTGATCTTGATGAGACAGGTGCACAAGACAGAGTTCAGAGATAGAGGACAAGTCGGGTGGCCTATCCCGATCTTGTGGACTGTTTAGTAACCTTTTGGGGACCAAAAGGTCCTTAGTGGGGAGGTGTGATCCAGAATCAGATCTAGGAGGCTTCCTAGGTCTAGAAAAGGCTCAAAAATGAAAGTTCTCGTAATCAGACTAAACCAATTTCATTGCGACTCGTTCATTGTGTTGATTCCCAACATATATTTACTTTCTCAAATGAGCGTTGTATGCAAAAGTTATTGCACTCTGAACGTTTTCCCAAACATCTAAAAAGTCAACAGTCAAACTAGCAAAAAGTCAATGTTGACATCAACATGACATCACCATGTTGATGTAAGCATAATGACATGTGGCAACATAGTAGTGGGGTGACTGGACAGTGATAGGGACCAATAGCATGTTGACATGTGGCATCAGAGAACAACAAATGGTGTTGTGCCACGTGGCCCAGACATGGGTTGCGACGTGGCACCCATTGGTTAGCTCGTTGGTTGTGTGAAATTTTTTTGGAGTTAGTAGGAATCGAACCCTGAACCTCTCCATAGATTTTCATGCCTAAAAAAAGGACCAAATGCAATGTGCCATACATGTTACTTGTTTAATTAAACCCAAATTGAAATTTAAATGTTGTAATGTATTAATGTATGAGTGGAAAGGGGCTGGGCATAAGCCCCAACCCACGGGTCTCTTTTGTACTTATGACCACGATGGATAGGGGCGTGGGAACCACTCCTTTAAATCAACCAAGAATGCATGTGTAGCACCCATCACCATTTCTATCGAGTTGGAACCAAGGGGATAGGTGCACCAAAAGGGCATGGTCCTATCACCATAACAATCGCATGACCATATGTTTCAGGATAGGGGCAAGTGTACAGCCCTTTGGGCTGGTGCTTGGCCACCTTTTATGCATGTGACCTTAATATGGAGCGCGTGCCCAACCCTTGGGGATATTTTTGAAATTTTGTTACACAGGTAGGTTTTTAACTATACAGATTGGTTTTTTATTGATTTTCAGGCCTGTTAATGGAGATTTTGGCCATTATTGGGAGATATTGGGCTCTTTTTGAGCCCAGATTTTGGGAGGAAGTTGGGGAATGATAACCAACTTAAATATATAAAAACTAGGCCTTTTTGAGGCCATGGAGGATAGTCAGATCAGAGTTATCTTGAAGCAAATACAAGCCAAAGCCATCTTTATGCAGGGAAGTTGTTGAGGAGAAGACACTTGCGGGCCATTTCTAGGAGCTACACTCAGTATTTTTTAGTGCTGTCAGTTGTGTTGGATTTATGAGGTCGAGAAGAACACAGTGGGACTAGTATGAGATCTATTTGATGTACGTTTGCTGTAATTTTGCTGTACTTTTCAATAATTGAAGAATTAATAAAGAAGCCTCCCCCCACTGAGACAAAGGCCCAGAGACATGGGAAATGTTGTGTCGAAATCCATTATCACTTCTCTTGTTATGGTTTGTTGTTCTTATTTCTTCATTTCAGATCTATAAATTGTTTTGTGGATGATATATATTCTCTCATATTCATCCTCTTTCATTAAGCTTCCTGAATGGTTAATAATAAGATGCAATTAAAAACTCAACCACAGTCATTAAAATATATTTTCAGATAAAGGGGACAAGATCAGAAAACATAACACAAAGAATGCATAAGAAACAGACTTATTCTAAGTCCTAAATCTCATAAGGGATACCGCTTTCAAAGGTGAAGACGAGATCCAAGAATTGGATTCGTAAGAGGAACAAAGGTCGAAACCTTTGAAGATTGGTGAAATATTATAGTACAGGAGAGATCAAAAGCTCAGGAGGAGGAGTAACAACAACCGTCATATTTTTTGTAAGGAGAATCTTGGTTCGTTGGATCAATGCCTAGCGAAAAAGGATAGCGCAGGAGAAGAGAACATATCTCATCAATTGGAACTAAGCATAGAGGGTCAAACATCGTTGGATCCGAGAAGAAGTGCATGAGATTTAATGATTTGTGTACACACAGGAGAGTGGACATGCTAAAGAGATGAAGTCCTGAAACCATTTGGGACCATCCATCAGTTGAAAGAAAATGTGGTAGGAATCTATTGATTTCAGATGGAAATGCTCCGGGAGGAATGAGTGCACATAGAAGTTGAAACTTCCAAATCCCAAAGAGCCAAAGAGTTGACAGTCATTGATATGCATAGGGGACACTTGTCACCATATCGCGAGATCCGAGGAAATTTACATTGGAGTTTCAGTTCAAAATTGAAACTATCGAATCATGAAGCCCGAAGAGAATCTGAGCCATTAGATCTAGAAAGGGGATGCGTGGAAAAAGATCGTGAATTCTGGGTGAAGTCACTCTGGGATAACGTGAAGGAGAAAGGTTTGACATCGTCGAAGCTAGAAAATCCAAAGAGAATGATAGTCATCGATCTGGAAGAGGACAGGTGTCACCAGATCATGGACTTCAGAGTATTGCACTCGGGGGTTTTTATGGAAAGAAATTTCAGAAAGTTCAGAAGCGCTGAAGGTCGAAATGATTAGGGATCATTGATATCAAAGGAAGAATGTAGGTCATTGATCTGCGAAGGGAGATGTGGAGGATGAAGATTCACACAATTAGATAGCCATTGAATAATTGTTGGATCAAGAGAGGACATGTGTCAGAAGATCCAACACTCTGGAAGATTTCACTTCAGAGATTTATGGTTGTTGAGATTTGAGGATGTCGAAGGATGAAGTCTTGGAAATGATGAGATTCGTCAATGTGAAGGAGGACACATGACGCCAGATGTAGAACTCCAGATAAAAAGAAATAACGAGGACAAAGGTCCAAGGAGCCGAAGAGGAGGTCAATCCTTGATCGAGGAGGCAACAATTTGGATCGTTGATTTAGACGAGGAGGCCAAATTCCTGAAGCGAGAGAAGAGCCTTCAATCAGAAGGACACATTGATAGAGATTGAGCCATTTCAGAGAAATCTCTTCGAAAGAGAGGGAGGTTTGAAAATTGAAAGTCTCGAAGGCTGTATTCGCAAAGGGGAGCCTAGCCGCAAGTTCAGGGAAACAGGTGGAAGTAAATTGTTAAGTCCAGAGGATTAGAGTATGGAGGTAGTAAGGGTTTGAGACTTCGAAACCCCAAAGTTTGGAATTACAAATAGATATCGTCTGTTGATGAAGAGGGAAAATATCTAGTCCGTAGGTTTTGGAGAGGACAGATTTGAACCGTCAATCTAGAGGTATCATCAAGATCAGGATACCAATCATCTCGAAACATTTCGGGGAATTGAAGGTGTGTGAGCTTTAACAGGGAATCGTGGGGTCACATGATAACTTAGCCAGAGGACCCATGCAAGGAAGGGGCTAGAGCCCACGAAACGAAGAGCACCCAGAGTGCATAGATAGAGGGTGCAGGTATCCCAAGACCCGCTCCAAAAGAGGAAAAAGGGACATGTGTATAGCTGAATTAGGTTCAAAGAGGAACCCGAAGAGTCAATCTGATTCAGGACAAGGAAAGATAGAGAGACCAGGAGGTCGCAGAACCCTAGGAGGGTAGTGGGGTTGTATCAGGTGGTATCAGGGTACATATTTTTTATTTCTATAACAGGGAGGATGTAAAGGAGATACTCTGATACCAGGTGGTATCAGAGCTTGAATTTTCATCTGTAGATTTCAGGCGAAAGAGAAAGAAGAGGAGGTAGTTATTTTGTTTTCACAGAACAGACAAAAGGATGAGATGGTAAAAGGAGATAATCTGATAACATCACGTGATATGAGAAGTTAAATTTTTCCTATAGATAGCAGGTGAAAGAAGGCAGAGTATTGATGCTCTATGAGGAGGTTGTTGCACGCGCACAACATCAAAAATTGAAACAACTAGGTGAGCTATAAGAGAATATGGAGATGCTCTTAGATGTAGAGTGGTCCAAAGACTTTCCATGAGGGCAGACAGAAGGTAGAAATGGCTATTGAAGTCCATGAATGTGGTCGAAGAGAAGTATGCAAGAAGAAAAGAAATCTAGAGATGGATCTGGAGCTTGATCAGATAAGAGGAAGGATGGAATAGCTATCATTGAGGATGCAACAAGAGGCAAAGGTAAAATGGAGGTATGAATGCCCTCTAAACAGGTAGGCAAAATGGTCCATTCAAAAATTGTTGGCCAAAAAGTAGCAACACATAGAAAGGAGGTGGGTGAGGTATGATGAAAACCTCAGTAACATAGAGGAGGAAAATATTTACATATGTGAACCAAAAATTGGGATACACCTCAGTGATGAGGAAGAGGTGAGATCAAAGGAAGATCTCATAAACCGCCAGGTGGGAAGAAATGGACTTTCAAGTTGCTAGGAGGGAAATAGAAAGAGATCAGTGGAAGGCCTCATATACTGCCAGAGGGGCAGTGCTGAAAGTTCAAGTTTCCAGGTGGGAAATGAGATGGGATCGGTTGATCTCATAGACTGCTAGGTGGGCAGAAAAGAAGTCCCAAATTGCCAGGTGGGTAGGGGGAAAGAAATGAGATCGTCAGAAATTCTTAGGAGCTCAGAAGCAGTTCCAGGTCAACAAGGAGTGTTGATAGGTAAAGATTCATGTGGATTTGTTGACCATGTGAATGAAGATGATGAGAAGTTAAATAATCTCACCATCCAAAAGGAGGATCATAGGAGCATTCTGATTATTGGAGGGATCAATACATTCCTACCAAACAACCAAGTAGAGGCCAATGCACATGATGAAAGTGCAACGAAAGAAGAAAGATAGCCAGCCGGAATTGTCAAAGAGGAAGAAATGAAGCAAACAATGATGTCTACCCCAACAGAAGGAGAAGAGCATTCGAAAGCATGGTTCAAAATTCTCAGCCAGGAAGCTGAACAAGAGATGACTACAACACTGAATCCTGCAGGAGAAGACGAAATAGACAGCATGGATTTTTCTGAGTTGTATGAGGAATTGGAAGCCTTAGAGAGAAGAGTAATGGTGCAAAGATTTCACATCCAACAGGTCAAGTTGGAAGCAGATGAAGGAGCATACCAGCCAGAGAAATGGTTGGAGGAAGCTTTAGTCGAACCAACACCAGAGGAGTTGACATAAGCTAATCTATCAGAGGAATAAGCTGAACAAAAACTTGGTGATGAGACTGCAGAACTAAATTTTGTAGTCGGGTGGCATAATGCCACAAAAGAAGAAGAAAAATATATGGGGAGTCAAGATGATCTACCCATTGATAAGGAAGACTTGCAACCGAGAAGATTGCATAAGGAGAACCAACCATTGTAGTAGCTGGACAGGGTGATAGAGGAGATAAGGAAGTTGATGTTGAGATCAGCACAAGGAGCAGTTGGCAAATGGAAGTTGAACAGAAGAGAGCCTTCCATAGTAGCAGGGAAGAAACAGAAGAAGCATCAACAACAACATTAGCGATGCCATAGTTGGAGAGGAGAAAGAGGACAACTCCAAGGAAGAGTTTGGGATCCAGGAGGATTTCAACACTTGAGGACAACAGCTCTTGAGCAGGAGCTCATGTTTTTAGTAGAAGTGGAGTATGATGCAAGAGCATTACTCCACCTCAGAAAAAGCACCAGCGAGCCAACACATAGGCGCATAATGGAGTAAGGGAGAAGCATTGAACCTCCCATTTTTTAAAAATTCAAAATCTTATCCCATGGGGATTTACGTTGTAAGTCCATAAGAGCCAAGCCATACCTTTGTACATGTACTATATAGGTTTTCTTTAAATGGTTTCTTGTATTAGGCCTAGATTGTAGTCAGGTCTGAATAAACATTTATGGAATGTAGCCATAAGAGTATGGTGTCGTAACAAAGATAGTGATAACACTAATGCTGTGAAGAGGATAAGCTCACAAAGCCATATTTTATAATTAAGTATACTTGAGAAAGAGATCACTATAAGAAGAACTCAAGATAGAGTTTAGATTAGGAGATCTTGAGAGAACTGAGACTCTGTTGAAGTCCAATTTTTGTAAACATCTTTATAGACACACATAGATAATAGAAAAGTAGTTTTTCCTGGATATGGTGTGTTTATGTATTTGTATTTATTTTTATGATTTTATATGTAATTTGTATTATGAATGTATGAACTGTTGAAGTATTGTATGAGTTTCAATTGTTTCTCGCCTTAGAGCTTCTGAGTGCAAGGAGTGCGTTGACAGAGGTGAGTTAACATCAGGAAATCTCATGAGGGATATCGTTGAACCTTCAGCAATAAAAGTGAAAGGAGTGAACATGAAGAAATCTGTGCTGAGTTTGGAAGGAAATAGAGTTACTGAAAACTCTGTAAGGAGGAGATCTGCAAGGTGTGCATCGAGCGAGGAGAATGCCAAGAGGGAGAGAAGAATTTATTTTCAATAAATCCTTTGGATATGAGTTTGACAAAATCCTGGAAATGCAAGGTGTGCCTGGGAGATCGAAACCTTTGAAGGGGATAAGATCAAAAGAGATAACACAAAGAGTGCATAGGAAACAAACTTATTCTAAGTCCTAAATCTCAGAAGGGATACCACTTTCAAAGGCAAAGACGAGATCCAGGAATCAGATTCGTAAGAGGAGTAAAGGTCAAAATCTTTGAAGACTGAAAAAATATTCTAAGACGAGAGAGATCAAAATCTCAAGAGGAGGAGCAACAACAACTGTCGGATTGGCTGTAAGGAGAAGCCTGGTCCATTGGATCAGTGCTTAGCGAACAAGGATAGCGTAGGAGAAGATAACAAATCTCATCCATTGGATCTGAGCACAGAGGGTCAAACATCTTTGGATCCAGGAAGAAGTGCAAAATATTTAACACTTTGTGTACACACAAGAGAGTGGATGTGATAAAGAGACGAAGTCCCAAAACCATTTGGGACCTTCCATCAAATGGAAGGACATGTGGCAGGAATATATTCATTTCAGATGGAAAAAAGCCATGAGGAATGAGCTCACAAAGAAGTTGAATCTTCCAAAGCCTGAAGAGCCAAAGAGCCGAGAGTCATCAATATGTAGAGGGGACACTTGTCACAAAATCATGGGCTCTAGGGAAATTTACATTGGAGTTTCAATTGACAATTCAAACTGTTGAATCGCGAAGCCTGAAGAGAATCTGCGCTGTCAGATCTAGAAAGGGGATGTGTGGAAAAATATCGTGAATTCTAGGTGAATTCACTCCAGAAGAACACGAAGGAGAAAGGTTAGACATCATCGAATCATGAGCAGCCGAAGCGAACGATAGCCACCGATCTGGAAGAGGATAGGTGTCCCCAGATTGTGGACTTCAAAGGATTTCACTCCAGGGTTTTTATGGAAAGAAGTTTCAGAAATTTCTGAAGCGTCGAAGGCTGAAATTATTAAGGGTCGTTGATATCAAAGGAAGAACATTGGTCATTGATCTGCGAAGGGACATGTGGAGGATGAAGATTCACTCCATTAGATAGCCATTGAATAATCGTTGGATCAAGAGAGGACAGGTGTCAGGAGAACCAACGCTCCGAAAGATTTCACTTCAGAGATTTGTGGTTATTGATATTTGAGGACGCTAAAGGGAGAAGTCCCGAAAATGACGAGATCCGTCGATGCAAAGGAGGACATGCGATGCTAGATCTAGGACTCCATATAAAAATAAAGAAGTGGGAGAAAGTTGCAAAAAGATGAAGAGGATCTCAATCGTTGATCGAGGAGGAAACAATTTGGATCGTTGATCTAGATGAGGAGGCCAGTGTCCCGAAGCGAGAGAAGAGTCATCAATTATAAGGACGTGTGGCTAGATATCAAGCCATTTTAGAGAAATCTCTCCGGAAGAAAGGGAGGCTTGAAAATTGAAATTCCCGAAGGCCAGATTCACGGAGGAGATCCTAGCCGCAGGTTCAGGGAGACAGGTGGAATCAGATCATTAACTCTAGAGGATTAGATTACGAAGGTAGCGAGGTTTTGAGACTTCAAAAACCTGAAGTCTAGAATCTCAAATAGTTCTTGTTCGTTGATGCAGAGGGAAAATATATGGTTCGTAGAATTTGGAGAGGACAGATCTAAACCATCAATCTACAGGTACCATCAAGATCGAGAGATTGACGATCTCGAAACATTTCAGGGAATTGAAGGTGCATGAGATTTAATAGGGAATCATGAGGTCACATCAGAACATATCGAGAGGACCCGTGTAAGGAAGGGGCTATCACCCACAAAATGAAGAGCGCCCAGAGTGCATAGACAGAGGGTGTGTGTATCACAAGACCTGCGCCAAAAGAGGAAAAAGGGACCTATGTATAGCTGAATTGGGTTCAAAGAGGAACCCGAAGAGTCAATCTGACTCAGGACAAGGAAAGATCTAGAAACTGGGAGGTCATAGAACCCCAGGAGGGTAGTGGGGCTGCATCACTATTTAACAAAATGGCTTTGGCCTCCTCTTCATCTAGCACAATATTGACTTCTACCAGATATTTTAGAATATATCTCATATTGTTTATTAGGCTAGACATAGTGACTTCAACTGAAATCTTAAAACTAAATCACTATAGATTCAAATAAAATGTTGCATTCACCCCTTGTGCTCCAATCAATGTATTAAACATCTCCCAAATTTCCTTGGATGATTTCTCTAGATCTATATGATGTAACTTTGAATTTGTGAGAGCAAGGCCAATGATGGCTTTGGATTTATCATCTTTTCTCTACCATTTGAGTACCTTATTTGGATCTCTTCGTGCTTGCTCATTTCATTTTACCACTCTCCATAGGTTTTGTTCATCAACTCCATTTGAATTTTATTTTCCATGTGTGGAAATTGAAATCAAAGTATTTATTTAATGGAATTTTGATGCTTAAAGTGTTGGTTAAAAAAAAAATACTCTACTACTAGATATGAAAACTCAAATTTTTCAAAGAATTTATGTTGAAATGTAAATGTTGAAAATCAATTAATTGTTATAAACCTAAATGTTTATATATTTCCCCTTTGAATCTATGATCACTATATGGACATTAGTGTACACATGCAATTGAATTGTTGCAGGTTGTTGTTGGTGCAATCTATGGAATATTTTTATGCTTGTCTTTAATGAAATTGTGTCTTTTGTTTGTTCTTCTATAGACCCCATTCTCAATCCGATGGCTAACGATCATGTGTAGAAGGATGGTGTAAGTGTGATCAAGAGGATAAGACGTACAAAAACTCTTCACCACCCTCAAAGAATACTATGAACGTGATCAACAAACCATCGTTGAAGCTTAGTTTGACTATTAAAAATATAAAGAAAGCCAATGAATTTCCTACACCCAACAAAGCCAGGGGAATATTAAATTTAATTCCCAACGGTGGACCCAGTCTTAAAGTTGTAACACCCCTCTGTTACAACAACAAATAGTGATGTGCAGAAAGTGTTTTTTTTTGTGATAGGAAATTAAAATTGACACAACATAATTAATATCATTACAAGTGACACATCATCATAATTTATTAACGATGAAATCAACGCATTAACATAATCAATAAAGACACATTATATATTAATCAATACATAAGAAAATTCAATGAGTTCATATGAAAGAAACAACATTATCAACCAATCAACATTTATCAAAAGGAACTACCCACCCAACATATCCTGCATGGTTAGGACCTCCAAGACACATAAGCAACACTCAAGTCTAGGATTCATCTGATTAATTTTGACCACTTGTGGTCTTAGACAGGGATGATTTTAAGGATGGAAATTTATTTTAAAATTTATAAACCTTGGCGAATCTTACTAATCCTTCATATGCCAACTATAAATGTTTGACAATATTTTTGTAAAACTATTCAGATTTCTAAGGATTTTATATAGTTTGTATAAAAAGTTTGGCGATTTTTAAGGTAAAATAATTTTATCCTATAGAATTTGGGCGAATTATTTTTAGAATGGCGAATCTTTTCTTGGGAAAAACCATGGAAAATTAGCACATGAGAGAAATTTATCCCTTAAAATCATCTATGGGACTCTCAAAACTGGCGAATTTTCTGAGGAACAAGGAGATATCTAAATCCCACTAATATAATCACAACTCATAATTCTAGACTAGATTACCAGTCACACATCAACATTATTCATGGCGTAAGAGAGATCTAATTACTCAATCAATCATACATCAAGATTATTGTAATGGTGCAAGAGTAATCTAGTTACTTAATCAATCATACATCAATATTATGTTCATTGCACAATAGTAATCTAGTTACTTAATGAATCATACATCAACATCATGTTCATGACACAAGAGTAATCTAGTTACTAAATCAATCATACATTAGCATTATGTTTATGGCGCAAGACTAATCTAGTTACTAAATCAATCACACATCAACAATAATTTCATGGCGCAAGAGTAATCATCAATTTTATTGTCATGGCTCAAGAATAAGCTAATTACATAACCAATCATACATCAACATTAATTATATGGCATAAGAGTAATCATCAACTTTATTTTCATGGTGCAAGAATAAGCTAATTACATAACCAATCATACATCAACATTAATTTCATGACGCAAAAGTAATCATCAACTTTATTTTCATGACGCAAGAGTAAGCTAATTACTTTATCATTGATAACTTGTCAAGTTTGTTCTATTCGACGCCAGACATCACTTATCAAGTGATATGACTCCCATAATAAGCACAACCCTTAAGTAACTCAATTACTATCTTATAATTCCACATTGATTTTTTTTTGATAGACCCAACTTCTTTTAATACATTACAGGAGAATTCTAGGCTAACTTACTTGCATATCCATTCAACAAGAGGGTCAACAAAAATGAATAAATTAGAACCATCGCACCCTTTTTCATATTGTTATACAAGAATATAGGAATCTTTTATCATGGAAATAGTGATTCAAGATTTTGTTCATTTTTATTCGCTGCTTCATATATATTATACAAAATTTTATAAGTTATATTCCAAGTGAAAATTGTAAATATGTTTCTTGCTAAGTGTTGCTTCTCTAAAGTAAGGAATTATAAAAATTCAATCGCAAAGAGAATAGGTGAGATAACCCAGGGTGGTCTTGTGTATCCATAAGAAAACCAAGTCCTGCTAAGTAATAAGGGTAAGAGCTTCAAGAGGACTTGTAAAACCACTAAGGAACCCAAGGAAGACCCCACTAAAAACATAGCAATAACTATGCTATCTTTAAAAATTAATTAAGAATAAAGGGGAGGTGAGCCGAAAGCTTTACGTAAGGATCTATAAGCTAACTCACCAGTCAAAGGAACTATCACATCAGAGCAATTTGGGCGTTATAAGGGATTGACATTAATTTACATCTAGATAAAAATTTATAAGGTGAATCGGCTATCGGAAGAGCTCAATTTAATTCAATGGAAGCGAAACCTCGAAAGGAAATACAGTACAGTAGAGATTCACTACAGGATAAAGCTCATTTAACATCGTTGGAAATGATATCTGAAGGAAATTCACTAGAGAAGGAACCGTAATTAAAAATCGAGGTAAACATGCCAATGGCAGTTACACGGAAGCGTTCTCACACAAGAAATAAGAGGAAGGCACACTGAGAAACCCAGTTTCTTTGAAGAATTGAGTGATGAGAGGGCGCACTAGAAATCCGAATTTCTGTCAAGAATTGACTGATGAGAGGGCGCACTAGGCGAGCCCGATTTCTGTCAGAGGGTCGAGTGATGAGAGGGAGCACTAGCAATCCGAATTTCCGTCATGGAGTGAGAAAAGAAGAAGGGCGCACTGATGCATGCCTGTTATTTGTCAATGGAAGAGAAATGGGGAAGGGCACACTGGAGGAAAGGAGGAATTCGAATGACTGTAAGTGTGTGTGCGATTTGAACAGTAGGGCGAATTGATCTCGCTGGGGTGTGGGCGTCTAGGGCAAAATGGGAATTCAAATGGCTATAAGTGTGTGTGCGATTTTCCCAGTGGCGATTGAACTGGCAGGGTTGTGGGTGATTCGCGTAAAGATGCCTTCGAATGTCTGAAAGTGTGTACAGTGGGGAAAATTGATTTCGTTGGGCGACCATCAGGGAGATACCCACTATATGATGTTGTATGGATCATGGAAAGGGAGTCTAGTCTTGCCCAGGCTAGCATCTTAGCTTTTCTAGTGAATTTATGGTAGTAGTCCTCCCCAATGGATGGGTGAGATACATGACTACAAGAGAAGGGAAAACATAAAAGGAATGGAAAAACTCATAGAATATCTTTTGTGTGAAGATAAAACATCTTCTGTGTGAAGATAAGATATCTTTTGTGTGAGGATAGGATATCTTTTGTTTGAAGATAAGAAAGAGTGTCTTCTACATGGACATGAAATAAAGAAAGAGTATCTTCTGCGCAAAGATAAAGAGAACCAAACTTCTGATGATTTGTATATATGCCAGTCAGTGATCATGATGCCAGATGACCAAGTGGATTATATTGATTCTTCCTCTTATCGAGTTGATGTTGTTACCTAGTTGATGATGTTGCCAAGTTTATGATGTTATCCAGTGGATGATGTTACCCAATTGATGATGACATCTAGTGACTTGTCAAAAGATAACAAATATCCTTTTTCTTAAGAGGGAGTGTTAAAATATTGTGTAACTACAAAGAATATTCTTATCCCCTTTTGTGGATAAAGTAAAAGATAAAATATATATTATTGATTAGATCAATCCCCTTTTGTGGATTTATCATGTCGGGCATTGTAATTGACCAAATCCCCTTTTGCGGATTGGTCAAACCCTAATTGTAATATGAAAATTAAGAAGTCATCCCCCAGGAAAATTAAAGTGGTTCTAACCACCCAAAAAGACAAGTCGGCCCTGCCAGTGAAGAAACACCTCCTTTTAGCACTTGCTAGTTTGTATGAATAAAGGAAGCCAACCACTCATTTGTTTACTCACTCAGCTCACTTATCTAGTGCACAAGTATTCAAGGAAGTTGCAGTTGCTGGAAGAAGGAAGAGAGAGAGGAGCATTGCTTGGGATAGGATATTCTCTAGTGTTTGGTTTAATGCCTTGGCATTGTATTGACTATCTATATTAAGGAAGTTTTGTTGGGTTTTCTTCCCCATGAGGGTTTCCCAGGATAAATATTGTTTATCTTGTGATTTTGTTTCTCTCAGTGATCCTATCTATGCTATGGTTATCTAGTAAATTGAAAAGAAACCTAATAATAGCTTAAACTTTAACATATACAACTGCAATTATTGTTATTGTTATATAGGAACGAATAGTTTATTATTATTGGTATTGTATTTACTGTTATATAGGAATGAATAGACTTTTTATCACTACTGTTATAGGATGGAATTGCAATTATTGTTATATAGAAACACATTTCCTTTTTATCATTGTTATTTTTTCTACTATGTAAAGAATAAATAAAATAAGTACATCATTAGTTTGGAAGTTATAAGTTGCATTCTCACAGAGGGAAAAAATGTAGGTATCAATGAATCAGAAGTTTGTGTTACTTTTTTATTGAATGCTCTTGTTATTAAATACCTAACGATAAACGTTTTTCTATAATATATTATATGATTATAATTTGTTGGCAGGACACAAACCTGAGAACTATAAGCAAGCACAATAAACCTTAGTGGATAGACTTCGCAAGAAGTATATAAAAATATTTTGTTGTATATTGTTTTATCTAGAACTATAGTTCACAAAGAATACATAACACATGGCAACACATATTGTTTTTTCCAACTGTCATTTAACCAGAGAATTATAAAGAACTATAATTATTATAAAATTTGTTTAAGAAATTTGTTTAAAATATGTTTGGAAGGATATAATTAATGAATAATATAATTAAATAATCAGAGGTATACATACCCTACCCCCCTCTAGATTTGAACCCGCTACCTCTAAGGAGGAAACACATGCTATTAACGATTAGTCCCAGTCAAGTTGTTTATACATAAACATATAAATAATTAAAAGCTACAAATATTATGTATATCATTTTTTTTGTTAGAAATGTTCCCATCACTTACGTGGCTAGCATTTCAGTTGTTGGCTAGGAAACCACAACCCAGAGGCATCTAAGCTATCAAAATCATGTAGGGATCACACCCTTCCTAGTCCGCACCAACCCTTAACATGGTTGTATTTTTGGGTGTCTCCTCCTAAATAAACACATCGTAAGGGTATTGAAATCGGGTCGCCTAGCAAACTAAACCCACACCTTAACTGGTTGAGCTAGCAGGAATTTACAATTTATTATTTATATAATTTAAATTAGGAGAATATTTCTTTTATATTAAAGGAGTTTTTTTATTATGTGTGTGTGTATGTGTGTGTGTGTGTGAGAGAGAGAGATAATTTATTTTATAAACTTAAAAGTCAATGTCAATTTTATAATTAAAACAAATGTTGAAAAGTTCATTGGCATTGACAATCCAAACACAACTAGAGATAATATATAAAAATAAATTACAAAATGTATGAAGGGATGGAACCCCAATAAATGGATCTTACACACACCACAAGGTAAAAATAATATTAGAATAAATTTATTTTTAAATTTATTTTCTAAGATTACAAGGTACAAATAATTTTATAATGTGTGTGTGTATTTATTTTATAAACTTAAAAGTCAATGTAATTTTTATAATTCAAATACATGTCAATTTCATTTCTATCCATTTTCTTTTTTAAATTTTACCTAAGTATTAACATTAATAAAAAATCATTTTAGAGCCCCATAGCTTAGTTGATTTACAAACCAACTTGAATGATTCTAAAACTGTCAATATTTTTCATAAGACAATCTTACCATAATTTTTTTATATATATGTATGTATAATGGTGATAGGATGTATCATGGTGAAATGTGTACCCTATGTGATCCATGTGTGGTGTATTTAAATTCCATTAGGAAAAGAATACATCATCATATGCAAATTTCAAGTTGATTTTCTATCAATGTCCTAAGAATGAGTATAAAACATCATCTACAAAGTATAAATCAAGTCAATTTTCTATTAATGTCTTTAGAGCAAGTATAAATCATCATCTACAAGGTATAAATCAAGTATATTTTCTATCAATATCATTAAAACAAGTATAAATCATCGTATGCAAAGTTCAAAATTATCTTCTATCAATGTCTTGAAAGCACATTTAAATTATTAAATAATTTGTTATGATTGTCCTTATAAAAAGTATAATTCCTTATTTTCAAAGTTGAATATGATTTTCTATAAATTTCCTTAGTACAAGTATAAATTATCATCTATAAAGTAAAATATGAATTGCTATCACTGTCCTTAGAACAAGTATGATTTTAATTTTCCTTCCCTATAATACATGGCATCACTTCAAAGTTTCTATATTTTCATAATGTGTCGAACATAAAACAACCTTGTAACGTGACAAACGTAACCACCAATAAATGGATATTAATTTTGAAACATTAGTATGACTAACCCTAATATGACAAAACCCAATAACTTGTTACACAAATCTCACAATGTGACGTTCCTGACGAAACCTCACTATGTGACAAACTTTATCCTTTGTGTCATTGTGACAAGTTTACATTTCTCAATGTATTAATGTGATGAAAATTTCCCTCCCTTGCAATGTCATAATCTTTTACCAACATCACAATGTGTGTGACATCTCACTTGTGCGCACACCTGATTGGACTTATTCTTTGAGGAAACTTGTGTGCAAGTGATCTGGTTTATTATATGATTGATTATTTCGCTTATGGATTATGATGATGTTGTGGATATGATGATATGTATTTTATTATATTTGTATCAACATGTGCTATTGAGTGGTTTTTCCTAAGTGTGCAGGACTCTTGATAGATTGAGGATGTCGATGGAATTGAGTGACCTCCTTGGAATCTAGATCGAGTCAGGGAGTGGATTGTTTATGGTTTATATGTTTCTGTTATTCCATGTGAGACATATGAATAGTATATTATAATGTTGTTATAGATCGCTGACATGTTATTTGATGGATGCAGACTGATGATATCTTGCTAATCAGACTCACATTTGGAGTAAAGTGGTCATGCACGACAACCAAAGATATTGAGGGAGAGGTGTGGTAGGAGCCTTGCCATAGCCTACTAGCACTCTCATCATGGCTCGAACTGTAGGTTAACGATTACTTAGTTCAAAAGATCCATTATGTCATGAGGGAAGACTGAGACAATTGCTCATGAAGATTTTAAAGGGCATGCAATAAGGTAGGGTCCCTGACGGAATTTTGACTCCAACGGTTAGACATCTACCAAAATCAGTCAAAATTCGAGTGGCACCCTTGGAGCAGGTAGTGCGTCTTGAAGACCACGTCACATGAATGAAACATGGATAAAGGCGAGTGGCACCCTTGGAGCACGTAGTCTGTCCTGAAGGGCACGTCATGATTTATTTTAACACTGGTGAGTCAATGAAATTAGGTGACTAGAAAAAAGTATCTTATTTGGACATGGTCAGCCTTGAAATACATGTTATATGACTAAATTTTATTAATTATAAAATTTCCCTTTCAAAAGTTCTAAGCCTAGTGAAATTAAATCCTAGGTCGAAATAGGGTATGAGGTCTAAAGATGAATTAATCCATTAATAAATGGGGGATAGAGAAAAACTAAAATTTAAATTTAAAGGAGAATTAAATTATCCAAAATAATAATAATAATTTTTGTCCTTGTGCAAAACTTGTTAATTCCGAACTTAGACAAAAAGGGGAAATTAAATGCAAAAGGAATGTCGAACATAGAAGGGAATATAGTCTAGAGAACTTTCCAAATTGAAACTCAACTAAGATTTAAGAAATACATCAATCATTAAGGGAATGTGAGGGAATAAAGGGACATCGAGGAGCATTTTTGTAATATACCAGATACAAAATGTATGAAGAAAAAAAATAAAATACTAGAAATGGAAGAATAATAGCAATATAACCAGAACATTCACCACAATAGCATTGAAATGATAAGAGAATAATAACAGAAATAACACTTTGAATATGAAAGCAATGTTCATGAGCCTCTTCGAGGGGGTAACCTCTAGTTGAGAAGAGATCTATTACAATAATATCCCAACTAGGTTTCTCATACCCTCGACTCCTATTTATACTAAAAAGAAGCATCTAGAGGAAGATCCTTCTAGAAGAAGAATCTTCTATTAGGTCTTCTTACATATGTCTTATTCTATTTTATTGAAAGGCGTTATTAATATTGACCTTTATTAGATCCAAATATATTGTTCTACCTATGTGTGGGTTAGGACCCTAACATGTTCACCCCCTTAAAAACAACCTTGTCCTAAAGGCTTGAGATGAGAAAATTGTTGCAGAATGGTAGTTGGTTCCCAAGTGGCATCTATTGGAGTTGTATCTTTCCACTAGACTAGCACTTCCTTGATGATTCTTTGACGTAAGCGATGCTCACGCTGGTCCAAAATATCTTCTAGATGTAGCCAAATGGATCCTTCTTCAGCTAACTCTGTAAGGTTGGTTTGAATTTGGCACTTAGATCCAATCACTTTCTTTAAGCATGAAACATAAAAAATAGGGTGTAGCTTTGAATGGTTGGGAAAAGCTAATTGATAGGATACTTGTCCCGCATGCTTGAGAATGGTATAAGGACCATCAAATTTGGGCACTAGCTTCTGACAATGCTCGGCCTTGAGGGAATTTTTCTT
>SNQJ01S0046234.1:36887-47684 GCA_010110895.2 Picea sitchensis | reverse complement strand
ACAGTTTTTTTTGTCATAAAACAAGCAAAAGTGTAACCCACCTTCATGATTTCACCCACTTACACTCTGAATTGTTACAATAATGGAATCTAATGAATGAATCTTCTAATGAAGGTATGACTATGACTACTTACTTCCAATAAAATCCAAATCTTATCAGTTTTCAAATATTCAAAAAGTATTTTATTAAACCTAAAAATTTACATATCTTATAGTAGAATCCAAAGATAAAATATATCTTGGCCATCGTCTTCCAATGAAATCTTATATCTTTTCAATAAAATTTAAGACCACTCAAGTATTCTACTTTGGCGAAAATTGAAATATTAAATTCTTGTCCATATTCAAACTATGTTAATCCATATAAAGCCACAACTCATACATAGTTACATTTAAGTGATCCAACAGTAATAATACAATCTAATGATAAGTATAACTTTGAAATCTTGCCTCCAAAAGAAATCCAAATCTTATAAATCCTTGAAGAATATTTTAAAGATACTATTAAAAACATTTTACTTAATATGGACCTTGAATTTTTTGTTTACGGCCCACATAGAAATCTATATTACTTAGTACAATGATAAATTATATACATTTACACCCTAAAAACCACTACAATAAAAGAATCTAATAAAAGGATTTCCATTAAAAATACAAGACGCACATGTGTAGATTATGTCCAAATAGCAAGGCGCACATGTGGGTACATCTGTCTAAATGGTTAAGGTTCTGAATAATTTACTGCCAGTTCAATAATTTTTTTTTAATAATTTGCTACCATTCAATTTGTCATTTAATCAATTTCTGTCAATTAAAAAAAAGGGGTTTTAATGCCATTGAATGGACTTGGTCTGAAATTCCTGTTTCCTAAATCTGGTAACAACTTTCCATCAATTTACTGTTTTAATAACAAGAGGTTTTACTAAAGTTATGGGTAAAGATTGAGTTGCTTCCAGTGCTATCAACCTTGGCCCAGTGGATTCGCTGACCTCCTGGTGAATATCTTCTAAAAAGGCAACTCCCAGTCATCCTTTAAAGATAATCAAAATCTTTAACAACGAAACGCTGTCATCCATGAGGGAAATTCGTGGTTTGTTTTCAGGCAGTAACAGTGTGGAGTAACACCTGCGTGATAGTACAAACATGGAGGTAATAATAAGACATCCATTACATATATACGATATCGCAGAGTTAAATTACAATAACCATTACGTAGATTCAATTTGCAGAGGATATGATGGTACATCCATTACACGAACCCAATCCGCAGAAGTAATTACAACAAATGCACAAATACAATTTTACCAAGGATGGGATTAAACGACCGTTTCATAAACCAATCACAGAGTTGTTATTATTACAACCTTTACATATATACAGTTCAACAGGGGAAAGGATCATACAGTCGTTACATGCACATGATTTTGCAGAGGAATGAACTTGTAGCTGTACATAAATGCGATTGGCAGAGAAAAAGGTATAGACAAAAAATTTATATAGATTGCAGAGGTGAAGGTGTAAACATCAATTACATAGATATGATTTTAGCAGAGACGAATTTATATGATTTTATACAGTTGCAGAGGTGAGGGTGTAAACAACAATTACATAGATTCAATTTTATGAAGCTCGCTTGAAGTGAAGGTCATAAATAAACCATTTCAAGAGGTGGTATCAATCCAGCAATGAGCCCAGGGGAAAAAATTTCCCAAGACTTAACACAGGTATAAAATCGCCCCAAAAAGTTTTCCCAGAAAAGTCAAGAAATTCGTAGAGAGGGAAAGTAAAACATAGTCCAGTGATTGAAAAACCATCAAGGAGTGGGCCTCTAGGCTAGATAAACTCATCTTACAATGAATTAGAGTCCATAGGTACAACAAATTATTATAAAAATTTAACATTTAGCAATCGTTGAATGAAATCAGGAGTTTTGGCAAACGTTATATAAAAGTTAACATTGCAAATCATTGAATGGAATCAGGAGTTTTAGCAAGAGTTATATAAAATTTATCATCGTTTTACTTTTCCAATAAACAAACAGATCCAACATAAGTCCTAATACCATCTATCAAACATAAATGAAAAGTGTATCATTACCTGATCGCTCGCTCCGAATGACTCCCGCGCACTCCGTCCAACTCTCGCTCGCCGACCGTAGAGACTTCACCGATACTTCCCAGCCAATGCTAGGGGTACTCTCCTTCCCCCTTATCCCTCCAAGCCGCAAAGGGGTCACACACACTATCCAGAGATTTAGTCTAGCTCCCAGCTCGCTTCACAAGGCCGAGATACCACTCCCCTCCGAACTAGGTATCCCAACTCCCACAAGTAAATAAGTCAAGTCGATATTTCTGCAGTGTAATGTTACACAAATAGAAGATGATCCTCATCCTTCTTCTTCCTTCAGTTTATAGAGTTTCAAACTTCCTTTCTTTCCTAAAATCTCATTTAACTAAAGTTTTAAAAAAAAAATTCCTAAAAATTCCTATCCATACAAGTGTCACCCATCCCCTTCTCTCCTCCATTTTTTAATTTCTTTAATTAATTAATTATCTTATTTCTTTCACCCACCTAGAGTTACTCCTAGAATCACTCCTAGTGTCCCCAAAATCCCTTACAGGTTTTAAAGGCTTTCCCTATTACAAAATTACTAATTCAATTTAAAATTAGAAAGCTCTTAAATGGTAGACTCTTAATAAGTTGGCTTTCCACTTTTTCCCTTAAGTTTCTGTTTTTCCCTTTTTATGTTACCTCCTTTCCCTAGTTTCCTAATTTTTTATTTTCCCTCTTTCCCCTTTTAATTAAAAAGGCAGTTGTGGAATTTAACCCCTCCCCCCCCCCTTTTTTTTCATTAAATTACTTTATTTTAAATTATCACAAGATAAAACAATTAATTCCCTCTTCACATTTTATTTCCACAGATTTTGTTTTTTTAGGGCTAAATTAAATTTCTTACTCCCTTCATGTTACAAAATTCAACGAAGATCTAACTAATATTTAAGTTGTTTTAATTTTAATTATTATTATTTTATTTCTCTCTATAATTTTATTTTTTTTATAAGTAGACCAAATTTTACCACTAGCGTAATTTAGACTTAGACCTTAATTTCATACTGGGCGTCATTTAATTAGGGAAATTGTTTTAAAAATTAATTAACATGTTATTCGTCTTAGGGACATCTAGGATTATCCCTCTATCATCAACAACGCGACGTGCCCTTCAAGACGCACTAGGTGCTCCAAGGGTGCCACTTGCCTCATTTGTTCCCTTGCGCGATGTGCCCTTCAGGACATATTACGTGCTCCAAGGGTGCCACTCGCCTCTTAACTGACTTGATAGACATCAATAACCCCTGGAGTCAACACTCCACCAGGTGAACTTGTGAGAGACTAAGGGTCTCTAAGGCATAAGGCCCCCGCCTTATTGCATGCCTCTTAGAATCATCGTGAGTGACTGTCGCAGTCTTCCCTCATGACATCGTAGGTCCTCTCGAACTAGGTAATCGTTAACTTATAGTTCGAGCCACAGTGGGAGTGTTGGTAGGCTATGGCAAGGATACTGTCCACACCTCTCCCTCAACATCTCTGGTAGTCATGCATGACCCCTTTACTCCATATGTGAGTTTGGTCGGCAATTTATCGTCAGCCTACATCATCAATGAGTCATGTCAGAATACATTCATATCATATCATGTAATCAGCTGCGCTAATATCATAGTAAAAACAATCAAGCCCCAATGTTACACTCCCTGAATTGATCTAGAGTCTAAGGGGTTCCATCGATGCCTCTGCATCCTCAAGGTCCAAAACTCTATAGACTCAGTAAAATCAAGTCAATGGCACATGTCTATGTCAATGTAGTAAAACAATATGTCATCAACCCATAACGCCTCATAGTCAAAATCAAAAGTTTTAATAGCATAAAAATCTAGATCCCTTGTGAGCAAGTGTCCTCAAAGAGTAAATTTTCTTACTGGGCCAGAGTGGGATGTTACAGTTAGGTCAACCACCTAGACCTTCGAGGCACTTGGTAAGTATGAGAGAATTGAAGGTGTCTTCTGTCCATATACTACTTCAAAAGGAGTCATGCATGTAGTTGCATGGTATGAAGTTTTGTAACACCATTCATCTAGGGGTAACCAGTAAGCCCACTGATTTTTCTTTTTCGAGGCAAAACACCTCAAATATGTTTCCAAGCACTTGTTAACAACTTCTGTTTGGCCATCAGTCTAGGGATGATAAGCTATGTTGAGATGCAATTCAGTGCCTTGTATCTTGAACAATTCTTGCCAAAAATTGCTTGTGAAAGTTGGGTCATGATAAAAAACAATAGAGTGTGGCATGCCATGAGGCTTGAAGACCTGATCCATGAAAATTTGAGCCAGCGTGGATGCTGTAAATGGGTGTTGAAGGGCGCAGAAATGAACATACTTGGAAAGGAGATCAACAACCACCATGATGACTGATTTATTTCCCGATTTGGGTAAGCCGGTAATAAAATCCATACAGATGTCCTTCCAAATAACAAGCGGAATCAGGAGCGGTTGTAGTGTGCTCGGAGATTTGATTGTTTCTCCCTTGTTGCATTGACATACATCACATTCAGCGAAAAAATTATGAATGTCCTGTTTCATACCATCCCAAAAAAAGTAACGTTTGACCCTGTCATAGGTTTTGGTGAGCCCAGAGTGCCCTGTTGTGGGTGTAGCTTGAAGCTCAGAAAGTACCATGGATTTAATCTTTGATTGTTTACATAAATACAAAGGACCTTTGTATCGAATTTCATCATGGAGCCAAGAGTACCCTGGGGAAGTTGGAGTATTGGACTGCAATTGTTGGATCAACTGTGAACATTTGGGATCTTGTAGCCATTCTTGGCGAATGTCTTGGAGCCAATTTGGGACAATAAATGAAAGAGAAAAAGGGATCCTTCATCTTCATATTTGTGGGAAAGTGCATCCGCAACCACATTGTCTTTTCCTTTCTTGTAAATGATCTCATAATCATATCCAAATATCTTAGTCAAACATTTTTGTTTTTCTCAGGAGGAAATGCGTTGTTCCTGAAAATACTTGACGCTTTGATGGTATGTCTTAATTTGGAAACGTTTCCCCAATAGATAAGGGCACCACAGATCAATGACATACAAAATAGCCAACATTTCCTTTTCATAGATGGATTTGCCCATATTTCTTTTAGATAGTTGCTTGTTGGTAAAGGCCAAAGGTCGACCCTCTTACATAAGGACAACACCAATTCCTTTCCCTGAGGCATCCCTTTCCAACACAAAGGTCTTTGTGAAATCGGGAAGGGCGAGGACTGGAGTGGTGCACATGGCCATATTCAAGGTTTGAAAAGATTGAGCAATGGCTAGAGTCCAAGTGAAAGAGTTCATTTTTAGGAGAGCAGTGAGAGGTGTTGTAAGCTTCCCATAATTCTTAACAAACTTGTGATAATTCCCTACTGAGCCCAGAAATCCACACAAACTCTTAAGAGTCTTTGGGTGAGGCTGGTCTTGTATAGCTTCAATATTTTTAGGATCCACCCTGATGCCATCCTTGTCAACCAGATGACCCAAGTATTCTACTTTTAAGGTGCCAAAAGCACATTTAGACTGTTTCGGGAAAATTTGGTGTTGAGAGAGTATATGGAGAACTCGATCCACATGAGCAAGATGGTATGTCCAGGTTTTGATATAGATGAGTATATCATCAAAGAAAACTAAGACAAAATGGCGAAGAAAAGGGCGAAAGACATGATTCATGAGGATTTGGAAGGTGGAGGGGGCATTACACAAGCCAAAGGGCATGACCAAAAACTCATAGTGGCCCTCTTGAGTTCTAAAGGCGGTCTTGGGAATGTATTCCTCTTTCATACGTATCTGGTGGTAGCCCAAATGAAGATCCATTTTAATGAAGAATTGGGCGCCACTCAATTCGTCCAAGAGGTCATCAATGACAGGAATGGGGAATTTGTCTTTGATGGTAAGTATGTTGAGGGCACGAAAGTCAGGACACATTTGCCAAGAACCTTCTTTCATTAGGACCATGACCACAGGAGAAAAGTAGGGGCTCGTACTAGGGTAGATAACGCCTCCATTAAGGAGTTCCTGGACCATTTTCTCAATTTCATTCTTTTGGGAAAAGGGGTGATGATACAGACAAATACTGGGAGGAAGGCTTCCAGGTACAAGGGGAATGGAATGATCATGAACACCACGGGAAGGAGGGAGTCCTTAGAGAGTGGAAAATATCAATTGATGTTTAGAAATGATGGTTTGGAGGTCTTCGAGGACCGAGGGTGCCTATGTTTATTGTATGGCATGGAGTTGGGATATAACACTAGAATGAACTTTTTTGAGAAATTCTTCCATGTGATGGGAACTAATGGGAACAAATTGTGTCCAAGCAATATATCCTTGACAATAATTTTTTCTCCATTGCCACCATTGCCAATGTTCTTGATCTAGATGGAGAACACCATACCAGAGTCTAGCCAAGTCATGTGTAATGCTGTATAAAGAGAAATAATGCTCCATTTGGGTTACCCAACTAGTGGGGTCCGAGCCATCAAATTTGGTCACATCCACCCGTGGAAGGCGTAGGTCACATTGAAAGTGATGGTTTTGAAATTTATTGGAATTAGAGGAATGGTCACCTTCAGGATGTGGAGGTGAGGAAGAGGAAGGGTTATCTGTAGGGATATGCAGTTTGGTCTAGAGTGTCGAAAAGACTGATTCAAGATGGGTGGTGAGGTCTTGTTTAATTTCCTCCATTGAGGAATACATGGTTGTATTGATGGCTGCAACATTGGCACTTAGTTGCTTCACTTCTTGTTGGGTTTCGATGAGACCAGATTGCAAGGTGTTGAAGTAAGCTTCCAAGTCTTGGCTACAGGTATGGGCCATGAGGATGGGGGAACTGAAAAGGAGTGGGCGGGGTAAAAAAATTTGCCGAAAAATGATATGGATGAATGTGATAAGGGCGAAGAGATGAATCTTAACCAGAAATAAATGTGTATTTACTTGGCAACCCGAACACAGTTGCGCGGTAATAGATATTGTCTGTTTTAATTTGTTTATATTTATGTCCCCAAGGGTTAGGTATTCAAGGGTTCTACAAACAAGGGTTTGCCCTATGCTATAGCTATTTGATATATGTGTAGGGTCCAATAGTAGTACTCGACCCAATATCTAAGGGCACTAACTAAGAAAGATAAACTGTAACGTTAGCCATACTACTTGACTAGCCAGATACTAAAGAGTATCTTCCCGAGTGTTGTTCTCGATGACACTATAGTAGTCAGGCAACCAATCGGTTTATTTAAAGAGGGCTTCAGGTAATCTAGGTTGATCCATACACAGGTGTTGTCTGATGCACTACCACTCGAAAGGGTACCAACAGGGGTTACAAGGGTGGCCAACAGATCTACGCTTAAGTACCACTTGTATTTCCTACTTGTATGAATCCCTCAACCATAGGTTTATGCGTGTAACGATAGATCTTTGTCACTTAAAGACGTCGGAATGCGTCTCTACCCTGAAAAAAAAATTTAACCCACACTTTCTACCGAGAAAAGTGCTCTGATACCACTTGTAATATACCGGATATAAAATGTATGCAGAACAGAAATAAAATGCTAGAAATGGCAGAATAATAACAATATAACCAGAACATTCACCACAATAGCACTGAAATGATAAGAGAATAATAAAAGAAATAACACTTTAAATCTGAAAGAAATGTTTACGGGCCTCTTCGAAGGGGAAACCTCCAGTTGGGCAGAGCTCTATTACAATAATATCCCAGCTAGGGTTCTCATACCCTCGATTCCTATTTATACTAAAAAAAAACATCTAGAGGAAGATCCTTCTAGAAGCAGAAGCTTCTATTAGGTCTTCTTACATCTGCCTTATTCTATTTTATTGAAATGCCTTATTAATATTTACCTTTATTACATCTGAATATATTGTTCTACCTATGTGCGGGTTAGGACCCTAACAATTCTTAGGAATGCTTTTAGGTGGGTGAGAGAAATTGACAATTTAATTTAATTAATTAAATGATTTTATGGTACAACTAAGGGACCGGGTGACAAGTATACGGGGGAGAATATTTCCTAATATTTTTTTAATAAACTAATTTAATGTGAAAATGGAAAGGTGACTAAGAGGAAATCTATAAAAGAAATGGAAGAGGGAAATGGATGATCACTGGTAGACGTAAGGTTACGCTGCCGATATTTTTCTGGACTGATTTTTCTTGTGGGAGTTGGGATACCAAGGTCGAATAGGGAGTGGTAGCTCGAACTTGATGGGCAAGCCGGGAGCTAGTTATCTATGGTTTGTGCGCGTGGCCCCTTTGCGGCTCAGGGGGCTCAGGGAGAGGAAGAGTACCTCTAGTATTTGATTGGGAGGTACCGGTGAGGTCTCAGTGATTGGCAAGCGGGAACAATGAGGATCGCCATCATGAGACACATCTTCAATTTGTAGTCGACTATGGAATTTATTTTCTATTCATTATTGTATTATGTTTAAATTTTGTATTCCGATATTGTAATGAGTTTTTGAATTTAGGTGAGACTGATTAAAAAAAAGTGATGTCCATTTGTTATAACCCTTGATAAGCTAGTGTTTAATTTAAATCGATGTTGCTAATTGTAATGGATTTTCTAATTTAAGGGGTTATTTACCCAGCTTGTTAAATCTAAATAATTCAAGTAAATTACTACATCAGACAGGCATGATCGGCCATTTTAAAGCGGATCTAATCTAAATAAATCATGTTCAGTTTTCCATATTTCAGAACACACCTGATACAAGTTTAAATGTAAAAATCAAGACATGCAAGGGCTATTGTTCGCAATGGCTCTCTAAGTAAAATGGTTTTAATGCATTACACTAATAAATGTTCTTAGATCTTGTAACATAATTAGGAATTATAGGATAATTTCTAAATGTATTTATGTATTAATGCACCAGTTCGGTTCTCGTAAATTTAGGACAAATTTGTTATGAATTATGTAAATAGGAATAAGTTCTGATTCTCGTAAAATTTGGATAAATTTATTATGAATTTATGTAATAAATCATCCGTTATGATTCCGGAATTTTATCTTTTCAAGCACCAGCTGCGTTCAAGAAAAGCCACGGATTTGGTAGTCAGCTGCCAGGACCTTTTCCTTCTCACCCAACGTTTTTCGTCTCTCGTCATCCCCAACATCTTTTTCAGAAGAATATATGTGTTCCCTTCTTTCCCTCCACTATTTATGCTGAGCAAATCCTCTTCGAATGCGGATCTTACGAGCGAGGTCTTCATGAGAGTCAAGGCTCAATGCTCGATTGATATTCCCAACGATTTAATTTTAGTTCTTTGTGTTTCCCACCTCGCGATAAGGGGTTAACTCACCTCATTCTCGAAGGGTCGAGTTTTCTCTCTAACCCTTCGCAAGCTCAACTCTTTTCTTACCTGACGAAAGTTGGGAGAGATACCGCAAGGTTGATCCAAGGCTGGCACCAAGAGATTCTGTTGTAATTACAGTAGAAGGAACAGGTATCCCCTACGTCCTCTTATTGATAAGAGGCCCGACGGTCGAAGGAAAAACGCCCAGCCAGGTGTCTTTGGGAGACTGCGTGTCCTTTCTCACATGCGTCTTTTTCTGTGTTTTACTGTTTTCTCTCAACAATTACCCTGGAGTTGGAATGGGACAGTAATGATTATGTTGGTAAGGGTTTATCAGGAGGAAAGATTTTGGTTTACCTTCCTAGAAGAAGTCAGTATGATCCTAAAGAAAACATTGTCATTGGGAATGTATGGGGCAACGAGTGGAGAAGCTTACTTTAATGGAATGGCAGAGAGCCTTGGGAAATTCCTTTGTTCATGTATTACCCGGAGTGTTACCCTACGTTTTCTTTCCACCTCGTCAGTGTTTCCCACGTCAATCGAAGGAGTGTGGTTCATTATTTTGACTCGTTAAGAGAGCAGGTTGATGTATTTCGCCAGTGATGAACCATCCACGTATTTGAGGGTGGTATAGATGTTTCTCTTCATGCCTGTTGACATCACGATGGTTTTGGCAGCGGTAATGGGTAGGTTACAGTATAGAAAAAAAAGGGGGATCTTTCGTAATAGTTCGGTGCTTGAGGACGGCTTCTGCAAAAGGCCTTGACGCCACGATTCAGCTAGCTTCCCAACAGAAGGAAATCAAGATTCTGAATGTCGTCGTATATCTGTCGTTGTCTCTACATATATCTTGATTACTGCACATATTTTCGTACGGCTGAAGAAGAGTTGAAGGTTGGGCCGATGTCTGGTTTGAATAACTCCCTGATGACATGACTCTTGCCTGCACATATTTTCGTACGGCTGAAGAAGAGTTGAAGGTTGGGCCGATGTCTGGTTTCAATAACTCCCTGATGACATGACTCTTGCCGGCGATGCAGGGAGGTTCGAAGATTGGTGGTTGCTAGACTTCGAAATAATGATTTCCTCAATCTCGCCTTTGAAGGTTCGCTCAGTAAAGGTAGGCAACGCACTTTCTAAAAGAAAGATTATGCCACGAAGAATTTTAACCCAGCAACGAATTCACCTCAGCGTCTCTACCAGGGTTGAAACTCTGCCCTTTTTCCACAGCATTTTGTTGGGATCACATCTCTAGGTGTTTGTCTAATCCACCGCCTTCCTCTGCGTGAAGTCTACTGCGTTATCTCGGTTTTGTTCAACTTCTAGAGGCAACCTCGGCCTTTTCGTTTTTCCATACGATTTTTTCTTCTTTATTTTAATTTTAATGATTACG
>SNQJ01S0046234.1:3576-15172 GCA_010110895.2 Picea sitchensis | reverse complement strand
AAGTCCATGCATGCGGTGGAAAGAAGAACCACTAGCAGCAGGAAAATGCTACGAGAGACAAAGAACTTGTCAAGATCAGAGCGAGGATGGAAATTATGGCATTACAGATGCAGCAGAATGCTAGGTCAATATGGGTATATGAATGGCCCATGGAGAAAAAAGAAAAATGGCCAGTCAAGGAATTGGTGGCCAAAAGACAACGAAGGTTGATAAGAGGATGGCTGAGGCATGCTGAAAGCCTCAAGAATGATGAAGAGGAGATGCTTCAGGTATGTGAACCAGAGGCTAGGAGAAATCTTAGTGACATTAAGGATTCACAGAGATCGACTGAAGATCTTAGAGACTGCCATGTGTGCAGAGACTGCCAGGAGAGTAGTGAGGAAATTCCCAATTTCCAGGAGGGCAATGAGATAAGATCATTGTGGGATCTCATAGACTGTCAGGAGGATAGTGAGGGGAATTCATATTTCCAGCAGGGCAATGGAAAGATATCAATATAAGATCTTAAAGACTGCCATGTGTACAGAGAAGGAAATAAAGATTGCCATATGGGCAATGAGATGGGATCCGAGGATCTCATAGAGTGTCAAGAGGGCAGGGTAGGAATCCCATATTGCTAGGTGGGCAAGGGAGAGAAAATGAGGCCATGTGAGAGTCTCATGAACTTAGGAGTGAGTTCAGATCAGCAAGGAGTACTGACAAGTGAAGATTCAGGAGGTTTTATAGGCCATGTGAATGAAGATGATGACAAGTTAAAAACTTGTACCATCCAACAAAGGATCAGAAGAACATTAAGACCATTGGAAGAATTGAAATATTCCTGCCACATAGCCCATTTAAGGTGAGAGTGTGTGTTGTTGATGAAAAAATAGAGGAACAACCAGTTGTGGCTATCGCAGCGTTGGAGTAGACATTCATGTTTGCTCAAGCAGAGGAAGAAGAAGAGCATTCCAAGGAATGGGTCAAAATATTCAGCCACGAAGCTGAGGAGACTGCAGCATTGAAGCTTGGAGCAGAAGCAGAAGAAGAGGAGGTAAACGACATTAGCTTTACTAATCTGTGTGAGCAGATTGAATCCCTGGAGAGAAGGGTGAAGGTGCAGGGCATGCACATCCAACAAGTCAAATTGGAAGCAGATGCAGGAGGAGCATACTAGCCCAAGGAGCAACTGGGAGAGGTTGGACTTGAGCCAACACAAAGAGGAATGGCAGCAGTATCACTATCAGATGAAGAGGTTAAACATAAATTCAGTAATGAGCATGCAAAATTGGAGTCTACAATAGAGTGGACACTTGGTGCCGTAGGAGGGGAAGAAGATGATGATCATGATGATCTCCCCATTTGCAGAGAGAAATTTCAGTAGAGGAGGCTGCAAGGACAAAGCCAGCCATTGCAGCAGTTGGATGAGTTGATCGATGAGATCCAAAAGCTGATGATCTGATCAACAGAGACTGCCAGCAAGGGGAAGCTGGGAAGAAGAGAGACAATAGGAACAACAAAGAAGCAGAAGCAGCAACATCAACAACAACAAAGAGATGGAGTAGAGAGACAACTCCAAAGAGTTTTTTTGGATCCAGGAGGATTTCAATAGCCAGGGTGGAGAGCTCATGAGCAGGAGCTCATGAATTTTTGCAGTAGAGGAATATGATGCAGGAACATCGCTCCCAAGCCAACAACGTACTAGCTAACCAGCACATTCAATGCGCACATTTAATGGAAGAGAGGCACCAACCCTCACGATTTTCTTATTTGAAATTTGTAATTAATGCATGTAATGGTGTGGAGCCATAGATCCATGCCTTTGAGTAGGTGTTAGGTAGAAGTATCCTTTAAGGGTTGTAAGGCTAGATCTAGCTCCGATCTAGACTAGATAGCCCTTTCAATGTAAATTTAAATGTAATTGAATGAGAGTAGGTAGCTTGGAGGGAAGATTTTGAAGAGCCCTCTCATGTAAAAGATCTTTTAGATCTCATTTTGAGTAATTCAAGTTCAGTGTGCATAGAGGAGAAAAAAAAGCTAAGACTCTGTAAAAAGTATGAGCTCAAGAACACCTTGTAAAGGAGGCATTTCATGTTAATACAAAGGGTATTTTTTCCTGCATGTCATTCTATGTTGTTTGAATGATTTCATGTGGTCATTATATACTGTAGATGTGTATTAGTATGCATCTGTAGGGACAAAAAGGTTTTGCTACCTATTGGTTTCTTTAGTTTCAGGTTTGGGGTTCTTTGAGGCTTCATGCAATGAGGGTGTGACAGAACACTGTGGGTTCTAAAAGCTAGTGCATAGAGTGCATTTCAGATTCTATGAAATTTGGACAAAGACGTGCCAGGAGGTTTCCCCAGCCAAAGTCTTAAAATCAGGGAGAAACCTCAAGGTTGTTGAATACCTTGGAGGTAAGACTGTGTAGAGGAGAACACAACAGAAGATAGAATCACTGCAAGATTCTGGAAGAGCTCTGCCAGGCGGGCATTGAGCAGATGCATGGGTTGCATTGAGGAGAATAACTTTGGTTCATGTTTAGAAGGACATAGAATCACTGAGGCTTCTATAGAGCTCTTCCAGGAGGGCATTGAGCACAGGCACAGAGTGCATAGGAGAACTACATTATGGGTTCAAAGAGAAATCGGAATCGTTGAGGATTCTGGAAGATCTACTAGGAGAGCATTGAGTAGGTGCACAACAGAACTCTGGTTTGAGTTCATTAAGGGAAATAGAATCATTGAGGGATTCTATAGGTGCTCTGCTAAGAGGGCATTGAGTAAGTGCCAGCCTGCATAGGAAAGAACTCTTTTGAGTTCTGGAACAGAAGAAGTGTCCAAGGAATAGGATCTTCATAGGGTTGTTGAACACCCTATAGACTCAGCAAGGAGTTTCTTGATCAAGAGACTATCAAGAGGGAATCATATTATTCATTTGAGGGACAAGGAAAAATGGTGAAGTCCCTTAGAGGTCTGAGCAGCAGACAAGCTCAGGACGGATAGCACCTTCATGTGTGTAGAGACTCTACAAGGAGTACAAAAGTCAAAGAATCCTTTAAGGATTCAAAGAGAACAAATCTCAGGAGGGAGAGTGAAAGTATTGCAAATGCTGAAAGTAGACCTTTTGGAGGGTTTTGGTTTGAGGAAGCTTAGGAGAGAAAGCCTCTTCAAGAACACAGGCGAGACCAAGGATATAGGGTTCGCAGAGAAAGAAGAGACCGAGGTCTTTAATAATTGGGAAATATTCCAAGGATCGGGAAGGAACAAAAGGTCACAAGAGGGAGCACAACTACCGTCGGATCAAGTAGAAGACGAGATCTGGACCGTTGCAGGTTTACGTCCAGGTAGTGACAAAGAAAGAGTGCACAGGAGAAGAAGATCTAAGCTATCAAATCTTGCACAGATCACCAACCATCATCAGATCTGGGAGAAGATGTGCATGAGTTAAGCTCACACATGAGTTTATCAAAGGCTCGTCAAAGTCCCGAAATGATAGAGACATTTGGGATTTCGAGGATTTAGGATTCAACATTTCGGGAATTTCAATGACAATAGATCGGGTCACTTCAAAGTGAAAGTCCTGAAACAATGAGAGGATCGTGGCTGCCCATTTGTAGGAGGATGCGTGTCAGACATCCGAAAGCCCACTGAGAATTCACATCTTGGAATATCAGGGATTCAGCTACCGGGAAGTCGAAGGAGCAACATTTATTGTGGAGGATTCGTGAAACTGTGAATCCCGAAATTCCAAGAAAGGAGCACACAATTGAGCTTTAGGGGAAATCCCCGAAAGGAAGGTGACATCGATATTTTGGATACTAGGAAGTCCAAATAGCAGGGACCGATAGAACCTTGCATCCCGGGATCGCAAAACGTGAAATCACGAAGGTGTTGAGAACGCGATAGAAGGCCAACCTTTCGGCATACCGGGTGTCGGGATTTCAGAATTTGGCAATTCGAGGATTCCACTACAGGGAGCCGAGCACTTCAACAATTGAAACTATGAAATGGCGAGACACAAAAATACGGGGAAAAGAAATCCTTGGAGGAGAAAGACAGGGAGTGGCATTTTAGAGATTCGGGGTTCAGGATTTCAGGAATCCTAAAGACATGGAACCGAGGCATTTCGGTGTTGGAAACCCCGAAGTTTCGAAAGAAGTCTATGGTCGCGGGGAAAAGTGGTCACATGGACTGAGATGGGGGTCAAGGGATAATCGATGATTAAATATATTTTTGGTATTTTGGCCTATCGGGTTTCAGGCGATCAAGGAACCAAGAACCTTGACATAGGGATTCGCAAAGTCACAAAACCTGAAAAGCAATTGTTATCTKGGTCAAAGAGGTGAAGACTCTTGCCTGGTATATGTTGGTACAGGTAGGGTTTTTGGGAAAGGACCTATGGATCGAMTTTGTTAAGGGATTTTGAGTAAAATCCCGAAGAGCTATTTCGGTTCATTGGAGGAGATTTGAACGATCCTGTAGCAGATCTGGCCAGAGGGTTGGGGGATATGCACCATTTGTGGTATCAGAGCTTGACTCAATTTGTATATTTCAGGTAGAGGAAGTGAGAGGAGAAATGAGTACTCTGATATGCACAAAGTGGTATCAAAGGAA
The DNA here is from genome assembly GCA_010110895.2 of Picea sitchensis. Classification (NCBI taxonomy): domain Eukaryota; kingdom Viridiplantae; phylum Streptophyta; class Pinopsida; order Pinales; family Pinaceae; genus Picea; species Picea sitchensis. The sequence continues at coordinate 10,577 of SNQJ01S0046234.1, read as the reverse complement.
GATAGAGTGTTGGAAACTCTGTCGTGATTGTTTATAGGTAGGCAGTAGTCAAGGAAGGCAGTGAGGAGTACTGTAGAAGAGAGGTTGGAAGCACTCAGGATTGTAGAGTGACAGAAGCAGGTTTTCCAGGAAGGTAGACAGAAGGCAGCAAGATGGCTACTGAAGGCCATGCACGTAGTGGAAAGAAGAACCACCAACAACAGGAAAACGCTGCAAGAGACAAAGAACTCATCAAGATCAGAGTGAGGATGGAAATTCTGGCATTACTGATGCAACAAAATGCTAGGTCAAGATGTGTATATTAATGGCCCATGAAGACAAAAGAAAAATGGCGAGTCAAGGAATTGGTGGCCAAAAGACAGTGGAGGTTGATAAGAGGATGGTTGAGGCATGCTGAAAGCCTTAGGAATGATGAAGAAGAGATGGTTCAGGTATGTGAACTAGAGGTTGGGATAAATCTCAATGAAAATAAGGATGAATAGAGATTGACTGAAGATCTCAGAGACGGCCATGTGTGCAAACACTGCCGAGAGAGAAGTGAGGAAATTCCCAATTTCCAGAAGGGCAATGAGATGAGATTATTGCAGGATCTCATAGACTGTTAGGAGGACAGCGAGGGGAATTCATATTGCTAGTAGGGAAATGGAAAGAGATCAATATAATATCTCAGAGACTACCATGTGTGCAATGAAGGAAATACATATTGCCAGATGGGCAATGAGATGGGATCCGAGGATCTCCTAGACTGTCAGGAGGGTAGGGAAGGAATCCCATATTTCCAGGTGGGCAAGGGAGAGTAGATGAGGCCATGTGAGAGTCTCATGAACTCAGGAGTGAGTTCATATCAGCAAGGAGTGCTGACAAGTGAAGATCCAGGTGGTTTTACAGGCCATGTGAATGAAGATGATGACAAGTTAAAAACTTGCACCATCCAGCAGGAGGATCAGAAGAGCATTCTGACCATTGGAAGAATTCAAATATTCCTTCCACATAGCCTAGTTAAGGTGAGAGTGTGTGTTGTTGATGCAACAACAGAGGAACAACTAGCTGTGACTATCGAAGCATTGGAATAGACATTGATTTTTTCCCAAGCAGAGGAAGAAGAAGAGCATTTTGAGGAATGGGTCAACATATTCAGCCACAAAGCCGAGGATATCGCAACAATGAATCGTATAGAAGAAGTAGAATAAGAGGAGGCAGACAGCATGAGCTTTACTAATCTGTGTGAGCAGATTGAAGCCCTGGAGAGAAGGGTGAAGGTGTAGGGCATGCACATCCAACAAGTCAACTTGGAAGTAGATGCAGGAGGAGCATACCAACCCAAAGAGCAGTAGGGAGAGGTTGGAGTTGAGCCAACACAAAGAGGAATGGCAATAGTAGCACTGTCATATGAAGAGGCTGAATAGAAATTCAGTAATGAGCATGCAGAATTGGAGTCTACAACAGAGTGGACACTTAGTGCCACAGGAGGGGAAGAAGATGATGATCACGATGATATCCCCATTTTCAAAGAGAAATTTCATCAGAGGAGGCTACAAGGACAAAGCCAACCACTGCAGTAGTTGGAAAAGGTTATCGATGAGATCAAAAAGTTGATGATCAGATCAATAGAGACTACTAGCAAGGGGAAGCTGGGCAGAAGAGAGATAGAAACAACAACAAAGCAACAGAATTAGCAACAACAACAACAACAGAGAGAAGGAGCAAAGAGACAACTCCAAAGAGTTTTTTGGGATCCAGGAAGATTTCAACAACCATGGTGGAGAGCTCATGAGCAATATCTCATGAATTTTTGCAGCAGAGGAGTATGATGTAGGATCATCGCTCCAAAGACAACAGCACGCCAGCTAGCCAACACATTCAAAGCATGCATTTAATGGAAGAGAGGTGCCAACCCTCACGATTTTCATATTTGAAATTTGTAATTAATGTATGTAAGTCAGTGGAGCCATAGAGCCATGTCTTTGAGCAGGTGTTAGGTAGAAGTATCCTTTAATGGTTGTAAGGCTCGATCTAGCTTCGATCTGGACTAGACAACCCATTCAATGTAAATTTAAATGTAATTGAATTAGAGTAGGTAGCTTGGAGGGAAGAGTTCGAAGAGCCCCCTCATGTAAAATATCTTTTAGATATTATTTTGAGTAAGTCAAGTTCAATGTGCATAGAGAAGAAAAAAGAGCCAAGACTCTGTAAAAATTCTGAGCTCAAGAACACCTTTTAAAGGAGGCATTTCATGTTAATACAAAGGTCAGTTTTTCCTACATGTCATTCTGTGTTGTGTGAATGATTTCATGTGTTCATTATATACTGTAGATGTGTATTAGTATGCATCTGTAGGGAAAGAAATGTTCTTCTACCATTTGGGTTCTTTGATTTTAGGTTTGGGGTTCTTTGAGGCTTCGTGCCATGAGGGTGTGATAGAACACTACGGGTTCTGAAAGCCAGTTCATAGAGTGCATTTACGACTCTACGGAATTTGGACAAAGACGTGCCAGGAGGGTGCACCAGCCAAAGTCTTAAACTCAGGGAGAAACCTCAATGTTGTTGAATACCATGGAGGTAATACTATGTAGAGGAGAACACAACAGAAGTTAGAATCACTGTGGGATTCTTGAAGAGCTCTGCCAGGCAGGCATTGAGCAGATGCATGAGTTTCATTGAGGAGAAGAACTCTGGTTCGAGTTCAGAAGGAGATAGAATCGTTGAGGGTTCTATAGAGCTCTTCCAAGAGGGCATTGAGCATAGGCACTGAATGCAGAGGAGAACTCCATTGTGGGTTCAAAGAGAAATCAAAATCACTAAGGATTCTGGAAGCTCTGCCAGGAGGGCATTGCGCAGGTGCTAGAGTGCACAATAGAATTATGGTTTGAGTTCATTAAGGGAAACAGAATCACTAACAGATTCTGCAAGAGCTCTGCTAGGAGGGAATTGAGTAAGTGCCAGTTTGCATAGGAAAGAACTCTTTTGAGTTCAGGAACGGAAGAAGTGTCCAAGGAATAGGATCTTCACAGGGTTGTTGAAAACCCTGTAGACTCAACAAGGAGTTGCTTGAGCAAGAGACTGTCAAGAGGGCATCATATTCTTCATCTGAGGGAGAAGTAAAAAGGGTGAAGTCCCTTAGAGGTTTGAGCAACAGACAAGCTTAGGAGAGATAGCACCTTCATGCATGCAGAGACTCTACAAGGAGTACAAAAGTCAAAGAATCCTTTAAGGATTCAAAGAGAACAAATCTCAGGAGGGACAATGAAAGTATCGCAGAGGCTGAAAGGAGACCTTTTGGAGGGTTTGGGTTCAAGGAAGCTCAGGAGAGAAAGCTTCTTCAAGAATGTAGGCGATACTGAGGATACAGGGTTTGCAGAGAAAGCAGAGACCGAGGTCTTTAATAATTAGGAAATCTTCCAAGGATTGGGAAGAAACAAAAGCTCACAAGAGGGAGCACAACTGTCCTTGGATCAAGTCAAAGTGGAGATCTAGACCGTTGCAGGCTTACGTCTAGGTAGCAGCAGAAAAAGAGCTCACATGAGAAGAATATCTAAGACGTTAGATCTTGCACAGATCGCCGACCATCGTCATATCTGGGAGAAGATGTGCATGAGTTAAGCTCACACATGAGCTGATCAAAGGCTCGTCAAAGTCTCGAAACAATAGAAGCATTCAAGATTTCGGAGATTCGGGATTTAGCATTTCGTGAATTTTGATGACAAGAGATCGGGGCACTTCATAGTGGAAGTCCCGAAACAGCGAGAGGATCGTGGCTGCCCATTTGTAGGAGGACGTGTGGTAGACATCTGGAAGCCCACCGAGAATTTGCATTTCAACATATCGGGGATTCGGCTACCGGGAAGTCAAAGGACCAACATTTGTTGTAGATGATTCGTGAAACTACGAATCCTAAAATTCCAAGAAAGGAGCACACAATTAAGCTTTCAGGGAAATCCCCGAAAGGAAGGTGACATCTGTATTTCAGATACCAGGAAGTCCAAGAAGAAGGGATAGGGATAACCTTGCATCACGAGATCACAAAATGCAAAATCTTGAAGGTGTTGAGAACATGATAGAAGGCTGACCTTTCGACATTTCGAGTGTCGGGATTTCGGAATTCAGCAATTCGGTGATTCCGCTACAGAGAGCCGAGCACTTTGGCAATTGAAACTCAAAAAGCCAAGGAAAAGAAATCCTTGGAGGAGAAATCCAGGGAGTGGCATTTTGGAGATTCAGGGTTCAGGATTTCAGGAATCCCAAAGACAAGGAACTGGGGCATTTTAGCGTTGGAAACCCTGAAGTTTCGAAAGAAGGTTGTGGTCACAGGGAAAAGTGGTCACATGGACCGAGATGGGGGTCAAGGGCTAATCGACGATTAAAGTTGTTTTCTATATTTTGTCCTATCGGGTTTCAGGGGATCGAGGAACCAAGAACCTTGACACAGGGATTCACGAAGTCGCGAAACCCGAAAAGAAATTGTTAGCTTGGCCAAACAGGTGAAGACTCTCACCTGGTATATGTTGGCACAGGTAGGGTTTTCGGGAAAGGTCCTGTAGATCGAATTTGTTAAGGGCTTCTGAGTAAAATCCCAAAGAGCTATTTCGACTCATTGGAGGATTTTTGAACAATCCTATAGCAGATATGGCCTGAGGGTCGGGGGATCTGCACCAAGGGCCTCCTAGTGTGAGATGGGGCATACACATTGAGGATGTCCAACTAAAAATTCAATTCCTTTGGAGAGAAATGAGTCAAGATACAGTGTGTCAAGCTTACCTTATCCCCAAAAATCATTAACTAACACCATTTGAGAGCCCAATCCATCAAAGTTTCCTTCCACACTTTCAACTTGGAATACATTTCTTTAGGTGCTTTTGGGAATATTACTCTAAATATATAGTTTCTTGTAATATTAGAATATTATCTTTGTGTTTCTATATGATATTTTTAAGGGTGTGTTGTGTTGAGGCCACCCCTATATGTCGTGGATTTTGTACACCGCCATTGGATAGTCTTGGAAGAAGCTAGTTTGAAGATTGACTCCTTGTATCACAAGATGGAAACCTTTGTGGACCAATCAGAAGCATGGTTGTATCCCAAGAAGAAGTCTAACAACAGAGTGGAGGGCATCACAATAGTACAACAAAGACCGGTAAAAGGTCATTTTATTGCATGGTGTTTATGTGGAGAGAACCATTATGTTAAACATTGTCCATGGAAGACTGCAACCTTGGAAGAAAACCATAAGAAGTAGGATTTAAGAGAAATATTAGAGGTTTTGGACACCCTAGGGATGGATTGGGGCGACACCAAGAAGAAAGGAAAAGATCCTAACCAAACTATATAGGTTGTCATAAAATTTAGGCGAGCAAAGGGTGCCAAGAAAAACAATGGATGTAATCCTATTGTTTATTGGGTGTGTGTAGAGGACCATTATTGAAGGATATCAAGATCATTTTGAAACCTAGGGGAGGGTTTCTGTAATAAGGGCTCCTGATATTGTTACTTGTTTACCCAAGATTACCTCCTTTTATGATTTTTATTTGGTCTATATCATATGGTACTTTATACCTCTTGTAGTTGTTGAAACACTTGACATCATTGACTCAATACCCCCTGATTGTAGTTGATACTCTTTTACTCTAGCTTGGATGTTGTATTTTCTCTAAGTGGATATTATGGGGGAATAAAAACACTTCCTTGTTTTTTGAGGAGAGATTGTGCCTAGTCTATCCTCCTATGTATCTTTTTCACACATCAAGAGTGATATACTATTTGATTCCTCCCTTTGTGAAGTTGTATCTTTCAATTTAGATGTAGGTCCACTATCTAGAGGCGCTTGAATGATGCTTTAACTTATGGGTTATGAGATCTTATCCTCTACCTATGATAACCTCACATGTGGATTTTTTTTAACTTCAACGGTCTCCTCATCCACTAAGGCATGTTTATAAGGTGTTTTTTCCCACTAAGATTGAGCTCTTCCATGTTTCGTTTACCCTTTCGAGATCCTTCCAATGTTTCTACTCCCATATGTATTGGACTCAAGACCATGTGGTAAGAATCCCACAAGTTTGTTTGGGAGATATATGGACATGAAATATTTGTTTCCCATGGGATTTGCAAAGGGTGAATTTATAGGGGATGTTTTTGTAGTCCAACATTTGCACAAAACTATGCTTTTCTACCTCTATAAGAATAATGCCAGGAAGTCAAGAGATAGGAGAAATAGGTCAAACCATTTCCTCTAGTTGTGTGCCCTCCTCTGGTGCAAAACAAATCATGTTCCCTCCTCCTCTGCAAATCGTGTGTTGTCCTCCTTCTCCCATCCTCCAAATCCATCCTCCTCTCCAAACCATGCTCCAAATCCATCGTGTTTGTAGCTTGCAGCCTATGCGTGAGTGATATAGTGGTCGGACTATGGTGGTGAGTGCGTGGACTGTGGTGGTATCTTGCAGTAGGCACGCGAGTGTTATAGGTTGCATTTTGAAATGTTTTATGTTATTTTATTTTGGTTTTTATTTATGTTGTTTTTATTTTGGTTTTTAATTTCTGTTTTTTTATATATAATATATAATATATAATATATATTATATATTATATATAATATATAATATACAACCCAACATTGATATACAACCCAAACATAAAGTCATGAGACCTGCCTAGGTTGTGGATTTGAACCTGGGTTAGGAGTTGGTGTTTTAGAGGTTATGGGTTAATGGGTTAGTGATTTGGAGTCTAGTAGGAGTTAGTGGGTTAGTTGTCAAGAATTAGTGTGTTAGGGGTTGTGAGTCAGTGGGTTAGTATTTTTAGCCTATATAATGGGTTTGTGTGTTCAACATTAGGGGTTATTGGTTTATGGGGTTAGCGATTATTAGGTTAGATGTTAGTCAATTAATTGTCATTAGGAGTTAGTAGGTTAGATGTTGGTAAATTAGTTCTCATTGGGGGTTAACGAACAAGTGACCATTAGTGGTTGGGTTTTAGGGGTTATGGATTGCTCTCTTGGTGGTTTAGAG